>JAHWFP010052404.1:2865-33247 GCA_023313725.1 Lithobius niger | reverse complement strand
TTACATTTTGTTGAGGAATATAATATCAACGTTTTAATACAAAGCTAAGCCATGTGGAGAGAGCAAGTGTTGCACCTTCGGTGAAATTCTTTTCTTTAGGTCCAATTTTTTTATTTGTGAGACGCCTATGAAAAACCCTAGATTCCGAAGCCATCATTTAAATGATGGCTTCGGAATCTAAGGGTTTTTCATAGTATTTACTTGGACTCACGAAGTCATCGGCTCCAGGAAGTGGTTGGTGAGAGCGTTGATGCATGATCGGAAATTTTTTTTTTACTATCGCTTAAACATTTCATGCGCTAAGAAAAAAACCATGCGTGCTGTGGAGTCGTCACTTGTGTGCTCCACAATGGCAGCATTCAATTTCATGTCAATATGTTAACCCTACCTAGATAACCCTTTAATTACCTAATAGGCTAACCCATTCATTGTATATAGTATTATGTATATCACATGACTTCCTGTTGTAACAGTATTTAAACAGAAGTAAACAGGAAGTTAGCTGTCTTATCAGCTGTAGCCTACACTCTGGTAGTCCGTGTGAGTTCTTACCATTGGTGCCCACACTGGGCTTAGGTGTATCCATGCCAAGGATATCACAGTTGGCGACGAGGATGGTACCTTTGGTAACTTTAAATTTTAGCTTAAACTGATAGGTCTTCAACCACATATTTGCTCCATATTTGTGGTAAGTTGCAAATTTTTTCATTTTGGCAATAAAATTAGTGCTCCGAATTCCTATAAGAGTTTAAACTTTTTCAAACAGTGTTATTTTGTCGTAGTAGTGCTGTGTGGTACGAAATGATAATAGTTAAATTTAGTACCTTAACAACTAGAACCGAAGTGGGCAATTGGATTTATTATGGTTAATTTTACCTTGGTAGTGTTCTTGAGCGACGCACTGGCGTGTCCGCACAGGCAGTACTATAACCCTGAAGGTTCGAAAAATGCGCTGCTAAATTAACGCTTGTAAATTCGATTGTGCCATTGCCCATATTCGGGCTAGTGTGTGCCGGTGTAAAATTTAACACCATAGGTTTATGCTTAAACTTAGTGAAATCTGGTCTGTGCTGAGGCTTAGGCCAGGAGTGTTGTTTTGTAAAACGTTGCAATACGGTGAACGTAAAACAATTTTTTTTTCAAAGCCTAGTCCCTTTAAATTTAACTTGTATGCAGTTAATTTATACAACTAGGTAGGCTACAGTCAAGCTTGATTTATTTCTGTGTTTAAATGAGTGACCGGTAGTCTTGCATGTTAAACAGGATTGTAATTAAACTTAATTAAATTTTATTTTGTAAGGCTTATGCCAAAGACAGGTGTCTGTAGCAAACCACCTGTAACTGCTAAAATTAGCAGTGAAAGTAAAACTGAAAATAATTCAGTAGTGAACGCAAGCGTTAATGAAACTAGTTCTAATTTAAATCTAAATTTTGAATCTAGTGATAGTGAAGACGACGTCAACATGGGTTCGTCTAAAACCGCTGGTTTATTTTCGGAATTCGATTGCGAGTCAGACACATGGGAGAAATACTCCAACCGAATTAGTTATTTTTTTAAAGCTAAAGAAATGCCAGCAACCAAGCAAGTTAATTTTCTAATGGCATCTGTAGGCCAGAAAATGTTTGATAGAATTCTGAATATCCTCTCACCTGATTTGCCCGACTCATTAACATTTGATGAGCTCGTTAAAAAAGCTTTAGACGACATTTAGCCAGTGCCCTCCGTGGTATCTGAGCGTGTTAAATTCTTTAGAAGATCGCAGAAATCAGATGAGAGTATCGGGGAATATTTAGCTGCATTAAAGCTAATGACGAAGTATTGTGACTTCGCTAAAATTAAGGACATTAACAGCGAAATGATTAGGGATCGCCTAATTGGGGTGATCCAGTCAGAAGTCATTCAATGCGAGTTGTTGAAGCAGACTCTGGATTTAAAGGCTACAACATCCTTAGCTTTATCCTTAGAATCAGCTGAAACAGACCAAAGCGTTTTGAGAAGCCATTCTAGAGCTGTTAATTACGTAGCTAAAAAACCGAGCAAAACAACAAGTAGGCCTAAATCCACTAAGGATTTCATTTGCTATTGTTGCGGCAAAAATGGCCACGTGAAAACACGTTGCAAATATCGCGACTATACATGTGGCCGATGCCACACTGTCGGCCATTTAAAAGCCGTGTGCCGAAAACCTAGTCATTCGAATAGAACTTCAAAATCACTCGTACACCCTAAAGCAAGTTCTAGCACAAGTTTGAAGGCTAGGCCGAACACTAAACAAAAGTACAGCTATAAAAAACGCGTCAACAAACTCGAACGCGATAGTGAAAGTGATAGTGAAGAAGCCAGGATGTTGAAGCCGAAAATTCAGAGTCTGGTTCCGGGCCTGATAACGATTCAGACAGTGACTATCTTGTTCTGAAAAATATTACTCTTGGACTGAGTCAGGCTGCGGATCAGATTTCAATTCCCCTACAAACCAACTAAATAATAGTAGTAGTTAATTCTGTGAAAATCCATAAATGAAAAATGCCAGTCTGCCTAAATGGTGTCAAGCTAGAAATGGAACTTGATTCCGGGGCAGATGCATCCATTATTCCTATTGAGTGGCATCAAAAATATTTTGTGGACTGTCCTTTAAAACTCAGTCCGTACTCGATACACTTATACACTGACGGAATTGAGAACACGATTTACACTGTAAGTCTGAAGGTTGAAGTTCAAGGTCAAATCGAACATTTGGATGCTTTAGTTTCAAAATTATATAAACCTGCATTAATGGGAAAGGATTGGCTTTCTATTTTTCGAGTTAATTTCCATCCTTTTTACGACCTACAAACGAAAGTGACACCGAAGAAAAGTGTTAAGAAATTTAAAACTAGCATTACGCCAGTTGACACTTCCAAAATAGTGAAGGGTTTCCCGGAGCTATTTTCTGAAGGCATGGGTAAGTTTAAGAATTTTAAAGCCAAAATTCATTTAAAACCTGGTGCCAAGCCTGTGTACTGTCGTGTAAGACCAGTTCCGTTAGCACTCAAAGAAAAAGTTAACCAAGAAATTCGTAGATTGGTTGGCCTTGGCATTCTAGAGCCTGTGGAAACTTCTCAATGGTCTACGCCCATCGTCATAGTTCACAAGACGGATGGCCAAATCCGGGTAATAGGGGTAATAAGACCACCGTTAACCCCCAACTGGAAGTCGACCATTATCCGGTTCCCACGGCCGCAGAATTATTTAGTGAATTAGCAGGCAGTGACACTTTTTCCCTTATCGATCTTAAGGATGCATTACTGCAAATTAAACTCGACAAAGAGTCACAAGAAGCTTTGACAATAAATATACCCCTGGGTTTGTTTAGATGGCTTCGCGTACCCCTGGGCCTAGCGTCCAGCCCTGGAATTTTCCAGAGGGTAATGACTCAAGTCACCAGTAAAATCCCCAAATGTCTCCCATTTTACGATGACATTCTGGTGAGCGGGAAGGGGGTGAGCATGACGAATCGTTAAATAAACTGTTAAATGCTTTACAAGATGCAGGAGCCAAACTTAAGATCGAGAAGTGCAAACTGTCGCGGCCTGAATTAAAATATTTAGGCCACATGATAAATGCAGAGGGCCTGCATACACTCCCTGAGGTTATCGAAGCAGTCACAAACGCTCCTAACCCTACATGTATTCAAGAGCTACAGAGCTTTCTGGATTTTATAAACCATTACTCAAAATATCTACCAAATCTCGCTCATATTCTGTCACCAGTAACACGTTTATTGAGCCCAAGTGTGAAGTGGGTTTGGGGAACAGAATGTGACCGAGCCATGAGTAAAGTAAAAAAATTATTTCTTAAATCAAAAGTTCTGGTTCATTACGATCCGAAATTAAAGCTCAAACTGGTTTGTGACAGCTCACCTTACGGAATAGGCGCGTGCCTTATGCATGTCATGATAAACGGTGAATCACGGCTAATAGCTTTCGCTTCACGTAAGCTCACTCAAGCGGAAAGGGGCTACTCGCATTTTGATCGGGTAGCCCTCAGCGTGGCTTGGGCAGTAAAGCGGGTTCATGAATACGTTTAAGGTCAGCGATTCATACTGCAGTCTGGTCAGAAGGCTTTAGTTTGGATTTTTGGCCCTAAAAAAGGAATACCGCAAATGGCAGCCGCCAGGGTTCAGCGTTGGGCAGTGATGCTTAATGCTTACGATTATGAATTCGAACACATTCCCGGTAAACTTAACTTGACGGCAGCTCATTATCGCGCCTTCCCCTCCCAAATACTGAGGAATTCGAGAAAGCAGAAGAGCAGTACAATATTCTTGCTTTAGAAACAATTTCTAATCTTCCAGTTTTAAACGAGACACTCGTTCTTGAAAGTAAACGTGATCAAATTCTTTCAAAAGTTTATCGTTACGTGAACCATGGCTGGCCTGACAAATGCGAAATTCCCGATCTGTTACCGTACTTCACACTTCGTGCTGAAATTTCGATCGAAAACGAAACCTTATTTTGGGGGTATAGAGTCCTGGTGCTGACGGCCTTGCGGAGACAAATCCTGAAAGATCTACACAGTGCTCACTTAGGCATAGTTAAATTGAAAAGTTTAGCTAGACAAAAAGTCTGGTGGCCTAAGATTGACTCTGACATTGAAAATAAAGTCAAATCATGCCAAAATTGTCAAGAGTATAATGATACTCAAACGTCTGGTCCTACACACACGTGGGAATATCCACTAAAACCAAATATTCGCTTACACGCTGATTTTCTCGGGCCGATGGGCAATTACATGTTTTTCATACTAGTAGACGCACATTCAAAAATTCCTTTTGTGCATAAAATGAAGTCAACAATGTCCGCGTATGTCATTGACGTTTTAAACAATCATATAGCTTTATATGGTTTAATGGACAGCTTAGTTACGGACAATGCTGCCCAATTTTTGTCCTCAGAATTCCAAAATTGGTTAAAATCCAATGGGATTAGGCACATGACGCGCCCAAGTTTCGCGCCTTGGACCAACGGTCTTGCTGAGGTCTATGTCCGTAATTTCAAGAGAGTCTACAAGGCCGCGCAGCGACAGGGTTCTACTATTCAAGAAAGTATAAATTCTTACTTGTTATCAGCACGTATCACTATCTCCGCAACCATGCAAGCAACATCCGGGAACTTATATTTTAACCGAGAATTAAAGTCTCGGCTGAATTTATTGTTCCCTGACCCTATTGCAGCCGTTTGTAGTAAACAATTAAAACAAGTACAGAGCACCCACCATCGTGAGTTGAAAACGTATCAAATAGGCGATAAGGTTTGGTATCGTGACTTTAGTACTACAAACGATAGGCTATGGTCAGTTGGTGTCGTATCTCAATTAGGTAATAATCAATCCTATATTATCGTAATACAATTCGCAAACATCGCGAGCAGCTAAGGTTACGTACCGCTGAGCATGAATATCCAGAGCAGACATAAAACGCACTTATTCCGTTGGCGAAAAGCAATAATTCCGGCGTGAATAATAATGAGCAACATCACGCTATTTTGAAAAGCATGTCTTTTGGCAGTAAGCAACGTGAAAAGCCAAGTTCCGCTGACGTAGTTCCTGCTCGTAAATCTCTCGGCCAATCCAGAAAGTCAATTTCTGTTGCCGAGGGCGAAATTCCACCAATCCAACAGCTTGAAAAATCACCTGAGAATTTACATCGTAAGTCAACAGGTGGCAGGAGAACTCCAGCGAAATCACCCCACACACACGAAGTGGATGAGTCTTCTAACGCAAATAACCAATCACCTTTGGCTAGTACCAGCGCTTCTCACGAAGGAAATTCGAAGCCAGAAAGGTCACAACCTTCATCGGTTGTTACGTCACCATCCGCTAAGCATTCACCACCGAAGCCAAGTCATGCTAACAAAAAAGTGAAACCGAATTCCAATAAACGTAAAGTTGTGCTATCACCAACACAGGTTGATATTGCTGCGCAACTTCAAAATGCTCAACATCGTTCAAAGAGACTACGTAGAGCTCCAGACAAGCTCAATTTGTAGTTTTTTTTTTCAAAAAATTACCAGTTGGCTACAACTTCTCCATTTTTTGTTGTTGTAATCTAGTTGCCTGTGAATTAAATGATAGTTCTTTTTAAACTGTAGCGAGTAATGCTAAAACGTTTTGTCCCCTAGTTATTCGTGCGGAGAATCGGCTTTGTTTATTTTTAAAATGTCCACCTTTAAACTTAGGTAAAAATGTAGTGTATATTGTTGTTCGTGTGAAAAATTGATTTCACGTTTTTATCCTTTTTGTATCTTTTTTGTCTTTTCATGTAAAAAATTCTTCACTCATCGGAACCAAAAATTTGCTTGGAGCCGCAATTCTCACTCCAGTGAATTCTTACAAAGCAACATCTACCGATGTCCAACAGCAGCACTGTAGCGTTTTCAGCGGCAGAATTGGTTGCTGCAAAGAAAATAAATTACAACAAAAAGGTTACTTGAAACAACATCAAATTAATTTATCTTTGATTGTAATAAAAAATTAATTGCTCCATAGTAAATTTCAAACTGATAATTTTTCAGTCAGTTTTCTAAAATGTCAAATTTACTTGAAATCGGAATTTTTTTTTACATCTTGTGTTTTTTTTATTTTGTAAAACAGTTTTCAAAAATAGTGTTTAGTTTTTCCTCAAAAGCAAAAACTTATGTATCTTTTTTTAAAAATAGGTAGTGAACTAAAAAAAATACATCTTGCCTTCGTAATCATAATTTTATTTCCAGCTAGGCTTAGATTATTTTTTTTCGTTTTTTTTTCGCTCGCTGCATTGTGGAGTCGTCACTTGTGTGCTGCACAATGGCAGCATTCAATTTCATGTCAATATGTTAACCCTACCTAGATAACCCTTTAATTACTTAATAGGCTAACCCATTCATTGTATATAGTATTATGTATATCACATGACTTCCTATTGTAACAGTATTTAAACAGAAGTAAACAGGAAGTTAGCTGTCTTATCAGCTGTAGCCTACACTCTGGTAGTCCGTGTGAGTTCTTACCATTGGTGCCCACGCTGGGCTTAGGTGTATCCATGCCAAGGATATCACACGTGCGTTCCTGAGAACCACGAAATTAACTCTTAGTGGCCTTATGTTTTAACGATAATGATTCAAGTTTATCAAGCATCCATTCATTCACAGAAGTTGGCTTAGTTTTGTTAGCAGATCTGTCAAGGTCAAGTCATTCAAATCATGTGATAAGTTCTTAAAATTCATATCTGTATGCGACGCCAACCGCAATATCTGGCTAAGAGACATATAGTTAACGCATGCATTTTAAACATGTTATGATTCTGGCAGCACGCCACTCCATACATTCGTAAAGGTTGGTTGAAAGATTTAGTTTAACTGTAAAGGTAAGATGATTATTACAGTAGAAATAGAAATAGAAAATTGACGGTGCACACAGCACCCCCCCCCCCCCCCCGCCCAAAAAACCCCAAAGAAGTTAAGCAACTAGAGCGTCATAGAGTGATTTGAAAGCATTGAGTGAAGGAGCGCAAACAACAGATTGAGGGAGGGAGTTCCAGGGTTCAACAGCCCTTTCCGTGAAAAAGTGAAAGCGTAGTTTAGTCCGAGATACAGTGCCAGAAATGCGGAGTGGGTGGCCACGAGTGAAGTTGACATTTGGAATGAGGGAAAGAACAGGGTCCACATCAAGAAGATTGTGAATACGTTGGTAGGTAAGTATCATGTCGCCACGATGAAAACGGTCATGAATGGAGGAAACCCCAAGTTTACGTAGGCGATCGGAATTAGATAAGGAACGAATAGGTGACACCATTTGGTAAGGCGACGTTGGCAGTTTTCAAGACGATTAAGTGAGTAAAGATTGTAGGGACGACAAATTTGGGAGCAGTAACCAAAGACTGGGAGAAGAAAGGTTTTATATAAAATAGCAAACAGGGAGGGTGTAAGGTTGGAGAAACGTTTCAGTACAAAATGGGCTTTACGAAAGACTTTGGAAATGACATTTTCAGTGTAAACATTGAAATTTAGAGCGTTATTAATAAGGATCCCAAGGTCAGGATGATTAGTAACAGGAGTGATAGGTTTGCCAGAAAGATAGTAAGGAAAGTGAGGATTATTATTATTACCATGGTAAAGGACGTGACATTTATCAGTATGAAAAAGAAGGGAATTGGTAGAGCCCAGTGCTCAACACGTTGGATGTCTTCTTGAAGTAATTTGCAGGAACCAGAGTCAGAGAAGATTTTTAAGTTATCAGCATGGCAGGCATTAGGAGAACGAATAACAGAAGGTAAGTCAGAGATGAAAATATTGAACAGAAGGGGACCAAGAACGGAGCCTTGAGGAACACCAGAGGTAACGTGACGCCAGGGAGCGGAGGAACCATGAAGGGCAACCCGTTGCTGCCTAAGGAGCAGGTAGGAGTTAAGCCAGGAAATAATGTCAGGAGAAAAACCGAAAGTAGTAAGTTTGGACAAAAGCTTAGCATGTGAGACAGTATCGAAAGCTTTACTGAAATCAATGAAAACAAGGTCACATGGTAGACCAACGTCAATAAGTTTGGTAATGGGATCATACGTAGAGAGAATATTGGTGAGGCAAGAATGTTTAGGAAGGAAACCATGTTGGGTGGCCGGAAGAATACTGAGTTGAGAACATTCATCAAAAAGATCAGAGTAGATTAACCGTTCAAGGATTTTTGAAATGGACAAGAGGAGGTCGGTAATTAGTAACAAGAAAAGGGGAACCCGATTTATGAATTGGAGTGATATGAGAATCTTTCCAGCATGAAGGAAAGGTACTAGAAAGGATGGAATTGGAGAAAACGTGAAACAAGAGGATGGAAAGAGAACTGGCACAATTACGAAGAAAAATAGGAGGAATGTTATCAGGACCTGAAGAAAGGTCTTCCTTTAGGGAAAGGAGAGAGGAAAGAACATCGGTCACACTGAAATGAACGACGCCAGCTGCAGGTGGAATAGGATTGCGAGAAGATGCCGGAAGGAAAGTTGTGGAGAAAAAATGATTTAGCTTGGAACCAATGGTAACATCATCAAGGTAGAAAGTATTGTCATCATTTCTGATACAGCTTAAGGGGGCAGTTTTGTTATAATTCTTGAGGTAAGAAAACAGTAATTTGGGGTTGCTTTTGGAACGTTGAATAAGGTTGTTTTCAAACGAAGTTTTAGCAAGTTTGATTTGCATGATAGCATTCTCTCTAGCAGCGAGGAAGTTTGCCATGTTAGATGGAGACGGAAAGGAACGAAGCAGACGATACGGACGCAATTTTTTTGTTTAATGAAGCACGAAGTTCAGGTGTGGACCAGGATGAGCGGGAGGAAGAAGGCTTCTTGGCCACAGAAATAAAACGGGAGATAATGGCTTGAAGGAAGGCAGTAAGCATTTGAACCTGTGAGTCAACATGAAGATCGGCAAGTTCGGTAGATCAATCAATGCAGGAAATAATATGGTTAATAAGCGTGTAGTCAGCTGAACGAAAGTTGTAAGAAGGAGAGGGACTGGCTTTTGTAGAAAAATCAATATCAAGTGAAAAAGTGAGGACATCATGATCGCCACGCCCAAAGTAGGTGAGTGAGTGATTGAGGAGAGGTTGAGAGAAGGAGAGCAGATAAGCAAATCAAGTAAACTGGAGCACTAGTTTGAACGATGGCGAGTAGGTTTCGTAACGTGTTGTACAAGATTATGGTCTTGGATAAAGTCCAGAAACTCAAGACTGGCACTTGGATGAAGTTCGGAGGTAATGGCACTAAGCCAGTTGATATTAGGCAGGTTGAAATCCCCCATACAGAAAAAAGGGCACGTTGGGTTGGTGGGCACAGCATTGTTAAGCATGGAGAGAAAACTTGGCCAGTGTGTGGGGTAGCCTTTTATTGGAGTTTGGTAGGCTCAACCAATAGTGATGTTGTCGGATGAAGGAACGATGATCGAGCACCACATGGATTCCCATTCACTGAGGGAGTCGGAGTAAGAGCCACTAAGGGAAGACAGAATATTGCTTTTAATGTAAATAAGCACACCTCAGTGACCCCTGAGTAAGCGGTCACTGCAGTAGGCTGTGTAGCTATTAAGATTAATGGTTGAGTCCGGGATAGCTGGAGTGAGGTGTGTTTCGGAGATGCCAATAATATCAGAAGAAAGATGAGAGGTGGCAAATTTAAGTTCATCAAGTTTGTTACAGAGGCCCATAGCATTAAAATACAGGCACGAAAGGCTATGAACAAGGGATTGGACGGCAGTTGTTGTGGTGAATGAAAGTTAGGTCTTGGAAGCCTCCTCCAGAATTGAGCTATGATAGCTGCTGCAACAACTAGCGACACTTGCATTGTCACTAATGGACTGCTTCTCGGTATCTTCTTGGGTGGTAGTCTGAGTTGGGAGTTTGCCTTGCATACTTTTGTTTTTTCGATAAGTGATATTGTCAGTGGGAAAGGACTGTGGCGACTTAGAGTGGCCGTTTTCTTGATGCTGCGGAGATGGAGGCACATTTGTCTGACTGTCTGAGTTTCGGTTGCGTTGGATGTTATTTTCAGATCTAGTTGGTTTAGGCCTGCCTAAAAAATGTAAAATTTTGGCGTCGGGGGGCCAGATATTGGAGCACATGATAATGTCAGTATTTGATTCTGCAGTCATAACACCGAAAGATGAGTAAGTGGGATACCTTGTGCGAAGTTGAAAACAACCAACAGTAAAACCAAAAGAATTGCGAATGAGTTTAATTATTGAGTCAGCTGTAGTGTTGGGGTGAAGCCCACCTACGAAAATTTTAACAGTTGGATTTGTTGAGTGGGGAGCTGGTGCGGACACGTTGAGATTAATTTCAGGTATTGCTGGAGGTGGAATCTGAAGTTTATTTGAGTATGTGAGTGGAGGTTCGGCCGGAGCAGCAGCTTGTTTTAGTTTTCTGTAGTAAGCTTTGGAATAGTAAGTACGAAAACTCGATTCACCGTTATAAAGGGGTTCAGAAGAAGAGTGCGACGCGGTGGCTGGCGCCATCTGTCGAGATGGAGAGAGACTAAGCAGGCAGTCATTTTGAGAAGCCGAAACAAGATGGTCTCTTCGCTGTCATCTTGTAGCGTGATAACATTGGCTGCATGGACAGCTGGGCACAAAACAGACATTGGTGACATAATGTTAACTCGGGCTGGGTGAGTAGACCTTGCTTGATCATTGGACTGTTGTGGAGCAAAGTAAGGATCAATAATTTTCTGAGAAGACGAACCAGTAGCTTTAGAAGTCGAAGGATTCTTCTGAACAGCTCATCTACTTGAACCACCAGTGAAGTGCATGACCTTTGCTTTAGCTGGCCAGATGTTAGAAGCCAGCAAAATGTCACTCATATCGTCTTCAACCGTAACACAAAACGAGGGGTATGAAGGATGTTTAGTTTTCAGTTGGAAACACCCACCAGTAACACTAACCCTTGTTCGTCGTCTTTATAGATGAGGCGATAAGAATTAGTATTGTGGAAGTTGCCGGTTTGGTGTAGAAACGCATAAACTACCTGCTAACCGGTAAGTGAAAACAATCCATATGCCCTGGAATTGAAGTTCAGATTATTTCGTTTTATTCGAGTGAGTTCTAGTCTGGTTTTTTTTAACAAGGGCATACGTCGTTCAATCTTAATTCAAAAAATATTGCTACCAACTTTCATTCGAATCCGTTTATGTCCATAACCACATAGTACACACACAGACAAGCAAACATAGCAAAGTGTCCACATTTTTAGTTAAAACAGGACCTCATTCACTTTGCTCACTCGGTCAATAGAATTGATCATTGAACCTGTTAAAAAAGATTGTCATTAAAAGAGGGGGGGGGGCGTGTGTAACTTAGCAACACTCTTGACCATGGAAGCATAACGTAAATGTGATGTGCATAGGATAGTAGGGACAACACATATTTTGTGATATTGGCTGTCATTTTGCCCATTGATGCACCCCTAAACAAGTGGTGTTTAACTTAAAACTGCTTAGCAACGCCCTTGACTATGGAAGTTTAACAATTTCTTATTATAATTTACTCATGACCTCCGAGGACTTTTCTCCCCACTGTATTTTTCTATTTCATATTTTTTTTCTTTTCATCTCAATGGTTTGATTTTTGTTTTTGGTATGAATTATAGGTGCGGGTAATGTTGCCGCTGGGGCCCATTGCCTGTTACCCGGATTCCAGTCGTATCAAATCCAATCCAATTTGAATGCCTACAATGCTTAAAATTCAACTTTTTATATAAACAACCCTCCTGTCAGGTTTCAAGCTTTTATGATAATTCTCGCTGCTAATTTCGTGGTTCCTTTCAAGTTTTAGTAAGCAATAATCAATCGTTACTTTCACCATTGATCGATTGAGCTAAAGGCTTGCCCGCCCCCTACTTTTCATGGTATTTTTCTTTTAAACCAAGTCTTGTATCTACTTTCACCCATCGGAAACTTTCACCCATCTATCTACTTTCACCCATATATGAACAGATTTTTTTAAAACTACATTGTAGCATCAAAACTGATGATTCGATTCACCTTTTAGAATGGTGAAATTTCTCGAATAAGTATCTCGATTTATATAACTTAATTTGAAGACTGTCGTGGAAAGAAGAAACTGAGAAAGAAGAAGAAAGAAGAAAACGACTAGCCCCATCTAGCTGAGTGTAAGAAATAGTGGCGTTGCCAGGAAGATGAAAGATTTAATGGGTTTCAGGCAAGACACTTTTTCAAGTACATCCCAAATGCGAGTTGAAAGGAGCCCTAGTGTCTCCAGAAGTGCCAGGAGAATCTTTTTTGGAGTCTTTGTTCTGGAGGAACCAGTGTCCTGATCCCTCTGGAATGAAGCATCCCTAGGATCGGCTTGGTGTGAGAAGATCCTTGGGGCTGTGGTTAGTCCAAATTTGAAGCCCTTGAACTGGAAGACTGTTCTGTTGAAGACTTGGAGGCAGTGAAGACTTATCATTATTGTCTTGCGTGAGGTGTGGGCTCGAAGCAATGGATCCATGAAACATCTAACGCAGACTTTTTTACCCTTCTTTTTTGCATGTTGTGACTTTCTCCTTTTTTCCGTAGTCAAGAGCTCAATGCGTGCAAGGTGATTCCTTGCCAGTGGCACACCTAGCCTTTTTCAAAGGGGTTGCAAAAGGTTGCTATAAATATAGGCTCAAAGCCTATTGTAGTAATGAATTTTTCAGAGGCATTAACAAATACAATGTTTTAAAATGAACATAAATATAAATTTATAATAAATTTCTATTTGCTCCACCTACAATAGGCCCGAAGCCTACCGTAGTAATGGACATTGAGCTGTGAACAAAATTAAATCAAGTACCACTATGTGGCACGCAAATAAACCATAAGGAAATGGCTGAGGGCAAGTCAACTAATATGAAGGCAAGTTATTTACAATGCACTACAAAGAGCCAATCACATGATTTGTTCGTGCATTGGCTTATATCGAATTATTTAGTTCTTCACTTATTGTCTTCCTATTATTATCAATACGTAAAATGTGCACAGTTGGGAAGTGGCTATTCGTTATAAAACAGAACAGAATATTTTTTTTTCCACAGAAAGAAAAGTGCAGAATTGATTATGAAATGACATTTACTTACACACATGTCTAATGAGTGTGAATTTCAGGTCGTGGATCCAGAGGAAGAGAAAATCGGTATCATACAGAAGCTGTGGTCTGGACTTGCTCAAGAGGCACTTACTGATGCTGATAACTACAGCGTCACTTTTCCTAAATCGATGCCACCAACGACTAAAATTCTTCTTATTGGAGCTTCCTTTCTCATCGTAAGGCTTTTGTTTACTCTCAAGTTTTATCCAAGTTGTAGGATTTAGCTGACCCTTAACACGTACTGTTAAAATGATCATCAGCGTGGGAGGGGGTGATTAACCAACAGGAAATTGAATGCAACAACAAAAACAAAACTGTCTACGGAAATGCTAGAATAACAAACATAGAATGGAAAAGAAGATTCCAATATACAAATTGATAAATAAAAATTAATAAACTCAGAAATAATGCATGATAAAATTGAAATCGAAACTTGAAAGAAAGCTAAGTTGTTAATAAAGTCAAGGCAGGACTCGCTCACATTCAGGCACCGAGCAAAATTTTCCAATATGTCGACCTTTGTGTTAGTGGGCCTTAATGAGTGTTTTTTTATAAACAAATAAACAATAATACAGTCTAAATCCTTGCTAACTCATCAAAAGCTATTAGAACTAAATTGCAGGAAATATTTCATTGCAAAGCAAGTAGGCTCATATGGAGTGTTTTTCGTGGAGAGGTTGTCATAGCTCCGTCTTATGAAAGTTTTAAATTTACATTTAATAGACACTATAGCCTTGTAGTTTCCAGATTTTGTTCTGATTTAAATTCATACTTATGTGACCTCAAATAATGCCTAATACTCGGCTTCCATCATCTTAAAGGAAACTATTTAATTTATATAATTTGATTGCCACAGCATTGGGGTGCCAGTAGGGCAATAATTCCACGCACTTAATGTGTATTAATCATATCAGTAGCAAAGCTAGTATCAGCATAGAGTACAACAGAGGCAACTGCTAGCTAAGTACAACAAGTAATTTAAGTACGCAACGTATACTCCAGAGATTATTAGTGTGCTAAGTACTTAAATAAAATGGCCTCCAGCAATGTGAAGAAAACTTGGAATAGATTAAGCAATATTATGTAGGTAAAATGAAATCTGATGAACCAAGCCAGTCTTGCATTGTAACGATACGCTGATAACCAATTCTCCGTATAAGGCTACTGCTTTTGACTAGTACTTCAAAGCTCCCTTACTGCACAGGTTAACAACTGGTGTGCCTGATATTTTCCCATCTCCCCGTAAAAGATCAACTTTCCTTATAGTACAGGTAAAATAGGAAAAAATAATGAAAAAATTCGTGTGCTGATGAAACTTTCGTTATAACTTCGTTTTGACTGTAGAATTAAATATCCGATGAGTTCCTAAGAGTAGCAATGGTGGAACATGTTATTTTTAGGGGGGAGGGGGTGATTTACACACAAAAAACTGTTTTTTAGCTGTAACTCCTTAACGGTCAACAATTCAAAAGCATAATGTGAAGCAAAAATGTTCAGCGCATAATTCTGGACGGGGAAAGTGGTATAAATCTCTTATGTAAAAGCAGCCATAGAAACCTAAAATCGTATTTCAAGTTTACCCCCCTTAATTTGCACTAGCCCTCCATTTTTTCAATTGGTTGTTATAGTGATCTTAAGTTTCAAAGTGTTCTTGTGAGTTTTCTAATTGCCCGAAATTGACATGTCTAGAATATTCTCAAAGGTGGGGATTTATTCTTTCCAGCAATCTTAACCAAAGTTGTTTAGCTCAGATAGGGACTGTCCTACACCCATTTAAAGGTGAAGTAATAATAGTGCAGTGGCAAAAGTATATGGTGATTTTTCGATTTCTTGAGAGCTTTCTAATAGCCCGAAATGGACATGATTAGGATTTTCTGAAAGGTGGGGATCTATTTTTTCCATTAATCCTAACTGAAATTGTTTAGCTTATACGGAAATACAAATACGAGCATTAAAATGATACTTTGAAATTGAAACTTGGCGCTAAACCAATGATAGCTACGCCGTTAACCAGGTGTAGGACGGTACCTATCTAAGCTAAACGATTTGGGTTAGGATTGATGGAAAGAATATATCCCCACCTTTCAGAATACTCTAAGCATGTCTATTTCAGGCTATTGCAAAGCTCTCAAGGGCACTTTGAATTCGAAAATAAACAAACGCTTCGCCGTTATGCCATTACATCTTATGGGAGTAGGACGGTCCCTACAAAAGTTTAAAAAAATCGGTTAGGATTGAAGGAGATAATAAGATTCCCAACATTCAGAATATCCTAAGCATGTCCAGGATTAATGCAGGATTAAATAATTAATTCTTCATCTAGTGAGCGAACCAATGAACCGATATTCAATTTTTATAGCTTTAAACGTAGGTATTAGCAAGTCCTAGGTTTTCTAACTTATTTTAAGGTAAAACTATTGTTGTTATTATTCTTGTTGATATGATTTTCAATTTCTGTATCTTAAAATGCAGCTATTAACAAAGACAAGGGCTTTTTGATAGTTGTTTTAATGTGACTACAATATGGTTGTTGTTGCTGTTGTTGTGACTTTTGCTATCATCTGGAACCAGTGATAGTCTAGGAGCTAATGGCTTAAAAATCAAAGAATACTGCACTTTTTGCTGAAAAGGTGAAACTTTGTAGAGTGGTTCCTAGTATCATAAGCATCCATTCTGGAAGGGTAGCCACGACCGGAAGTGGCTACATTAGGAAGTTGATGTCATCAACTTCTGGAAAACAGGAATTGTAATAAATCCAAATATCATCGGACCTACGGGACCGATTTTAATTTCCTTTTTTTTCAGTTAAAGATAATAAAGGGTAGAATATACCATGTCCCATAAGTCATTACGATAACTTGAATGGTTTTGTAGCTACAGGCCCATAAAGGGTGAAATCCGGGAAATATTTACTTTCAAAGTATTTTTCTGCAATTTAACGGCAAACCGTTAAATATATTAAAATTAATATTCACATAAATGTTTTAGCTTTAAATTTATCCTTTCAAACGAGCCCTAGTACAGCTTAATTGTGTAGTAGTTACCGTAATAATTGCATTAAACTAATTCGTTGCGTTCTCGAATTAGCTTCATTAGCTCATGGTAGTCAGAACGACCTTTCCGAGAAAAGGCTCTCTAAAATGAGTTCAATAGCAAATGTTGAGACATTTGGAGACTATGTGGGTTTAACCTAATTTGAGCATGCTGAATCTGAATCTGCCCGGTGCCAAGGGAAATTTCTTCTCCTAAGCCCAGTATTCAAGATGGCGTATAGAAATGGCGATAAAAAAAAGTTTTTTCCTTCTAGCGTCTAAACCGTTCATCCGATTAAAAATAAACCGGTCTATAATAAAATTTCCTTTAAAAAGGGTTCTATTCATATTTTTCGTCAAATTAACCCTTCAGGCCGATATTCGTCATTAATGTTACAACAGTGCATATGTGTGTACTATATTCTTGACTTTAAACAGCTGCAATGTTATATTTAATTAGAACTCACTAACATAATTGGGCTTAAATAAAAGGTGAACATGTATGTTTTCCAAAAAGGGTAATTAAAATGATTTAGTTTTAATAAGGAGCTAAGGCACGGCAGTTTATCTACGTTGTAGCGCTGCGATTTTTGTGTTGTTTTACAACAAGTTCCATCTTTAAACTGCTGCGGTAGCGGTTCTAATTCAAATAAATGGATGTAATCAGGCTTAGATGAACGATAAAGATGTGTATTTTCCAACTAGGGCAATTAAAATATTTATATTAATTAGAAGTTAAGCTGCGACAGTTTTTCTCCATTGTAGTGCTGTGCTTTTTGCATCATTTTACAACAAGTTCTATGTTTAAGCAGATGTACTCCACGTTATAATTCAGATAAATGGATATGATTAATATTAGATTAAATATGGAGATATGTATTTTCCAACAAGGGTAATTAATACAATTTATTTTAATTAGGAGCTAAGTTATGGTGGTTTATCGAAGTTGTCGCATTTTGATTTTTGCATCGTTTTACTATGAGTTCCATCTTTAAACTGTTACAGTTGCCATTCTAATTCAGATAAATGTATGTGGTTGGGCTTAAACTATAAGATGGAGATATGTATTTTCCAACTAGGGTAATTAAAACAGTTTATTTTAATTAGGAGCTAACCTACGGCAGCTTGTATACGTTGTGGCGCTTTATTTTTGCGGTGTGTTACTCGAAGATCCATCTTTTAAACTGCTGCAGTAGCCATTCTTATTCTGATAAATGGACATGATTAGACTAATATGAAAGATGAAGACACATATTTTCCAACAAGTGTAATTAAAGGGATTGATATTAATGAGAAGCTTAGCTACGACAGTTTTTCTACATTGTATCACTGTGCTTTTTGTATTATTTTACCACAAGTTTCATCTTTAAACAGCTGTAGGCGTTCTAATTCAGATAAATGGATGTGATTAGACTTAGATGAAACATGAAGGACTGAAGGTGTATATATGTATATATATACATTTTTCATCTAAGCATAATCAAATCCATTTATCAGAATTATAACGGGTATTGCAGCAGTTTAAAGATGGAACTTGTAGTAGAATGGCACAAAAAAGCATAGTGCTGCAATTTAGACAATCTGTCGTGGCTTAATGTCTAATTAGTATAAATCGTTTTAATTACCCTTGTTGGAAAATGTATATATATTTCATAGAAGCCTAATCACATTCAATTATCAATATAAGAACGGCTACTGCAGCAGTTTAAAGATGGAACTTGTTATAAAACGATAAACAAATCAAAGCGCTACAACGTAGATAAACGGCCGTAGCATAGCTCCTAATTAAAATAAATTGTTTTAATTACCCTTGATTGAAAATACATATCTCCATATTTCATACAAGTCTAATCACATTTATTTATCTGAATTGCATGGCTACTGCAGCAGGTTAAAAATGGAACTTGTCGTAAAACTATGCAAAAATCAAAATACTACAATGTCAATAAACTACCGTAACTTAGCTCCTAATTAAAATAAATAGTTTTTATTACCCTTGTTGGAAAATACGTATCTTCATTCATCTAAATCTAATCACATCCATTTATCTAAATTAGAACAGCTACTGCAGCAGCTTAAAGATGAAACTTGTCGTAAAATGATGCAAAAAGCACAATGCTACAATGGAGAAAAAACTATGGTTACTTAGCTTCTAATTAATATATATAATTTTAATTACCCTAGTTGGAAAATATACATCTTCATCTTTCATCTAAGCCTAATTACATCCACTTACTTGAATTAGAACAGCTACTGCAGCAGTTTAAAGATGGAACTTGTCGTAAAACGACACAAAAATCGGAGCGCTGCAACATAGATAAACTACCGTAACTTAGCTCCTTATTAAAATAAATCATTTTAATACATCTTCACCTTTTGTTTAAGCCCAATTATGTTAGTGAGTCCTAATTAATTCTAACATTGCAGCTGTTTAAAGTCAAGTATTATAGTACACATGTGCACTGTATAGCATACATAAATGGCCTAACAGGCACGGATTCAGAGGGGAGGGGGGGGGCGGTGGGAGCGATCGCCCCTTCTAAAACTGAACCAGACACACGCTGATAATTGTTTAAAATCATCTTCAATCTCTGCGTAAGTTTCAGTACCATGATTCCCTATAAAGACAGAGGCATACTCACAAAACCATCATAATTACAGGTTTTTTTTACATTGTTTCTTCCTTTTTTGGGGGTTTTCATCCACTTTCATTTTTCTTCCGTCCATTGTCACACTATATGGAATGCAAAAATGAACGAAAGCAAAAAAAAAAATTGAATAAGGACTAAACCAACGGACAAAACCGGTAAAAATATTAAATCTTTACCCTAGTGTTCCAGAAATATTTCTTAAGTTTTAAGAAAGGAGAAAAGCTCGAAAACAAAAATCCATGATATGAAGAGACGAATAAGTAATAAGTAATCTAATAACAAACCTCCATGAATAAAACGAATTTATTTTGCCCTTATTTTTAGTTTAACAGGAATTGGTGAGTATACAAAAGGCTTTCTTTTACTGGTAAAAACAACTACAGTAAAAAAAAAAGAGCTTGCAAGTCTTGCTTACGTCGCCTGAAATTTGGGAGTTAGGACCACAATTGGAAAATGATGTTTTTAGTAGTATGAAAATAACTTTTGTCCACTGAGGACAGACATACAACATGGCCGCCCCCATGTAAACTGGAAATGCCGCCATTTTGGAAGAAGACCATCAATTTGGAAGGTCATGACGTCACTTCCGGTCCGCCATTTTGAATGACGTCACATCCTGTCAGAAGTGGAACCGGAAATGCCTCTGGTGGAACCGGAAACGCCACCATTTCCCCAAGATGGTCCCCGGTTTCAGTTTCAATTTCCGAAATTATTTTAAAAGGCCCATAACTCGGTAACTGTTGGTCCCAGCAAAACGGATCGAGACCCCGCTGCACTCGGCCTCGGCTATCAGTTGGCCTTCCCAAAATTCGGGTTTTTGGGAGTTGGCCCACCCACGTGTTTCGACTCAAATGCACATAACTCGGTAACTGTTGGTCCTAGAGCAAAACGGTTCGGGATTTAGCATCCCTGGGCTGTACCCTACATGTGACCCACCCCGGAAATCGGGTACTCGAATTTTGGCAAGTTGGCCCACCCCAATAACTCGAGAACTGTCGGTCCTAGAGCGAAACGGTTCGGGATTTTGCATCCCCGGGCTGCATCCTACGCGTGGGCCTCATTGAAAATCGGGTACCGTCATTTTTTGGAAGTTGGCCCACCCCTATAACTCGGGAACCGTCGGTCCTAGAGCGAAACGGTTCGGGATTTGGCATCCCCTTGCCCTACCCTACGTGTTGACCTCCCCAGAATTCGGGTACTCGAATTTTAGCAAGTTAGCCCACCCCCGCAACTCGAGAACCGCTGGTCGTAGAGCAAAACCGTTTGAGATGTGGGTTCCCCAGGCTGTACCTTACACGTGGGCCTCCTTGGAATCCGGTTACCATCATTTTTGGCAAGTTGGCCCACCTCAATAACTCGAGAACCGTTGGTCCTAGAGCAAAAAGGTTCGGGATTTAGCATCCGCTGGCCCTTCCCTACGCGTGGAGCTCCCCAGAAGTCGGGTACTCGAATTTTAGCAAGTTAGCCCACCTCCGCAACTCGAGAACCGCTGGTCCTAGAGCGAAACCATTCGGGATTTGGCTTCCCCGGGCTGTGCCCTACGTGTGGGCCTCCCGGAAAGTCGGGTACCATCATTTTTGGGAAGTTGGCCCACCCCGATAACTCGGGAATCATTAGTTCTGGAGCGAAACGGTTCGGGATTTGGCTCCTCCCCAACTGCACCCTACGCGTGACCCTCCCGAGAAGTCGGGTACCATCATTCTGGGGAAGTTGACCCACCCCAATAACTCGGGAACCGTCAGTCCTAGAGCTAAACGGTTCGAAAGTTGGCTTTCCTCGGCTCCACTCAGCGCTATGCCTGCACTACGTACCCGGTGGCTGGCACCGACTTCATTTTGTAAATAACTGGCTGTAACTCGGGAATCTGGTTTCCCCTTCGGTTGGGCTACCACGAAGTTCATTTGAACTGCTACTGGCTTCCCCGCTTACCATCGGGTACTGAACCCCTCCACCACGTCGAGCCAAGCCTATCATGCCGGGATTGTGGGCATTCTCCCTCCCTAAAAAAAGAACAATTGCAGTGCTTACGAGACGGGTCTGGGTCTTATGGGCGATTGGAATGGAATTTTCCCCAGCACATTCCCAAAACCTCCGGTTCCTGGGCGAGTCAACCTCACTCAAATTTGCTAAGCCATCCCCCTTCAAGATCATTTTTCTCGGTGAGAATGGGCCGGGATGTGAGTGTTTTTCTACCCAGATATTCACAACTTGGAACATAAAGAACGGCCAGCCCATGACCCCCAAATCTCGACAAACTGGGACTGAATAATCCGGCAGTGGACAAGTTCTTTTTGGCAAATCCACGTAGCTGGTTAAACGCTCCAAGTCGTGGACGTGAAGGTGATGAGCCGGAATAACCGAGACTTTCAACACTTTTTTTTTTTAATTCATTTATTTTGCAATATTTATACATCAACGGGTTGGGATTAAGATGGGGTTACGACCGCCTGCCCACCTTGGTCGGACCTGCCGGAGGCCGAAGTCATCCGATGGTATAGCTGGTCGTGTGGGAAATGCGGGTTAAAGCCTAATAACGTCTAGGACCAAAATAGGGTCTCGTAGGACAATCCTTAAAAGACGGGTGTTGAATTCTGTATGTTTCATAATCGAAAGACTCGGGTTTGCTCGGGTTCGAGGGGCGCTCAACGCCCCACAACGGGTCTCCACCCTCTACTCGAGCGGTATCAGGGTAAGTGAAGTTACTACTTTGCCCATTTCTTCACGAATTGTCCGAGAAGATACCCATTTCGTTTTTCAAGCCGAATCTTCTTCCTGTACATACGCTCCAGATTCTTCTCCTGTTCTATCTTTGCTGACTCCGCAGCTACCGCAGCGATTGCCTCCTCCATAGTGAAGATCTTCAGCACATCCTTCGGGTCGAGCGATATTGGGGTTATTGTAGGTACCACTTCGGCCCGGCACCTGCGTGGCTTGGGTTTGGGCTTCATGAGCTTCAGATTCCTCAACCGTCGCGACTCTGCTCCCGCCGCGGCTATTATCTCTTCGTGGGTCGAAGGTGTCTAGCTCCCGTGGTAGACCGGTATCGGCGTGATGGGAGTTACCGCTTTGCCAGTATCCACGTATCTCGCAGTCTTAATCTCCTCCTTCTTAACCCACAATTCAGTCGCAGGGTCGAGCAGCCGTGGAATGAGGAGAGTTGCCTCTTTGCTCATATCCGCAGCCTTCTCCCGCTTAACGCACTTCCCAGTCAACGGGTCGAGCCGTTGGAGAGTGAGGTACCCACGTCGATCGAGGAAATCATACCGGTATGGCGTCTCCGACTGCATCTTCGAGTCGTTCGTAAGCTCCGGGTTCCTCAACAGCTCCATCTCCGGAAACTCCGTAGCATCCGCACCCATTACCTCCTCCCGGTTCGAAACCTTCAGCTCAGTAGCAGGGTCGAGCAGCCACAGAGTGTGGGGAGGTGCCTCTTCGGGACGGTACCCGAGTCCATTGGGGGAACAATACCGGAATGACGTCTCGGACTGCATCTCGGACTGCCTGCGGGTTGGATGCTGGTGAGAGAGAAGCGGCGTGGAGAAGCGGCGTCCAAACTGGAAAGAGAGAGAGAGTGGGAAAAGGTCTCAGCTTATATACCGGTTAAGTCGGAAATGACGTTACAACCGGAAATCACGTGTCCAAATAGTACGTCATACCACAGAACCGACGCCATACTCCAGCACCCACGCCATATCCCAGCACGTGCGCAACAACCCGTACAACACTAACCCGTATAACAGCCCTAACAACCCGCTATACCAGCCGAATGTTCCGTTTCCCTAAGCGATCCCCCACCTCGGTGAATCCCCAGCTGGTACCGGTTCCCCAGCCGCCGCTGTCCCAGCAGAATTTTTCCCAGGCGGTAGACCAGTATATAGACCATCGTGCCCAACAATACCATAATCGGGGCGAGCGCGGCGATATCCGGACCTTCGAGGAACGGTATGAGCTCGGGGGAGCAGTCGGGATACATACCCCCTGATCAGCCAGTTTTGCGGCACTAGTCAATTTTTAAATGAAACGGCTGTGTAGCCCCCTTGAGGGTTATTTTTTCGGTATTTTTTCGGTTGAAATGCATCGGGAACTCTGTTCAAAAGCTAAAAAAGAGGATGTGTTCTGGTAACCTGGCCTACGCCCACACCATTACCATGATCCCGGGTCGGCTCGGTTAGGTGTTTGCGGAGGCTGCTTATTTCAGGGTCGGTTAGGCGGTCGATGGCACGACTCGGTGTATTTCGATAGACAGCAAGTCTTCACAATTCCGGTGTTAATTGACCTGGCCCTTGCTGTGGCACACCGGCTTGTGCGGCCCGGTCTGGGGTGGACTCTGTCTGTGGAATACCCGTTATGGGTCAGACTAAGATATGGTCCCACGTGTTTGCTGTGTTTGATGCCCCATAAGGCGCTGTTTGATTCAGTGTCGAGATGGATGGTCTCGAGGGACCTCGCTCTGAGACCAATCGGCTGACGCCTTCAGCATCGAGAGGTACTCCCGGCTTGGGGTGGCTGTGGTGGGGGGTGCTTATGCTTCCTGTGGCTGCCGTAGGCAGTGGAGTTGGTGGCTGTCGCTGCAATCCAACTGTCTTCCCCGACCCTACGGGCCTTGTGCTGCATATGTTGATTGTCACGCGGAGACTCTAGGCTGCTCTGACCCTCGTCTGGGTCTTGGGACGTGCTCATTTTGGCGCTGAGGCCTCGGTCACTTTCGCTGGGTACCCCTCTCTGTAACCTCCCTTTGGGTGGGCGGCCCTCGTCTCTTTCGACCTGGGTTAGCCCGCCATTAGCGGATGTGCTGACTGCGGCTGCCTGAGTGGTTTGGAGGTTGTCTTCGTGCTGGGGCTGCAGAGCTGTAGCCGGTGTCACTTTCGCTGGGCTGCGTGCCTGGCAGGTGTGTCCAGGCAGTCCTGTTGGTTTCCCCCCTGCTTTGGCTCCACCCTGCGCGGCGGCTTCTTTCTGCCGGTTTCACATGGATTGGCGTATGCAGGCAGCTCACGGGTACTGTAGGGATGGAAATGGGCGACTCCACGGACTCCAGCCTCTTCTGGGTCAGGAGAAGTAAAGCCACCTTTGAATCCGGGTTTGCACTTTGGGGCTGGGTTGGTCTGATTTTGTTGAATCCCCCAGTCCGCCGTATCAGTGGTGCGGCTGGCCTGTCGTGACGGTACATGATTACCCGTGGTAGCGGCTCGCCTGTGTGCTCCGTGGTGAACCCTCGCTCGTGTTTTGGCACCTTGCTGTTCCCGCTTTGCAGCTTTGTGTTCGGTTGCATTAATTGATTTTCGTTCTCCCGTCCACGTCAACTCCGACTCAAGTTCGCGTCCACATCAACCCAAACAGTCACGTCCGCGTCAACCCAAACCCAAGCTTGCATCCACGACAACCCAAACACGCACGTCCTACTCAACCCAAACACTCTCGTCCTCGTCAACCCAAACACTCACATTCTCGTCAACCCAAACACGCCACCACCACCACACACTGTCGGACCACCACCGTCGACGGGGTTTCGGCACTTTAATGGCCCACCAAGTCAACCAATACGGCTGACCGTTCTCCCGTCCCTTATTTGCGGGCAGTCCAGCATTACCACATTTCCACGTTTCCACAGTGGTGGGAGGATGAGTGGCTGACCATGTCGGTGTTTAGCCCGGTTTGATGCGGTCCGCGATGAATGATAAAATCCGTAAAGGTGTACCTCTTTGAGTTGTAAAATGTCGGCAAAACTCTGGAGAAACACCCCCAGAAACGAACCGTAATTGATGGAATTTTGATGTTGGCGAATGTGTAACCCGTTAATCGTTAGATGTGGGGTGGGTCGGGGTTTCCGGGTGTTTCCAATGTCGGCGTCATAAAGTCGGAGATTAACGAGGTTCCGCACATGCTCAGTTATCGCACCAGCAACTCCATCCCAGGTTCTGGACAATCCCGGCTTTGACGATCCTTTTGAATTTGTCAAGCCAACCCCCTTCAAGATCATTTTCCTCGGTGCAAATACACCTGGATCCGGGCCTTTTTTTTACCGGAAAATTCACAATTAAGAACAAAAAGAGCGGCCAGCCCATGACCATGAGCTCCGACTTGGATTGAATAATCCAGCCGTGGGCTCACCTATTCCGGCAAATCCACGGCTGGTTAGACACCCAGGTCGTTATATCCTTCGGTCGATAACGCTCGCACGTCCAGGTCAACCCAAACACACGCGTCCTCATCAACCCAAACACACGAGTTCTCGTCAACGTCGACGTCAACATCGGGTAACAGACTCAATCCAACATGCGCCTGTACTTCCCATCTGTCAGGGGTTTGGTCTTGTCGATCGTTAGGAACCCGTGCAGATCGGAATTCCAACACTTCCCGCAGGTCCGCTTAAACTCCTCAAAGCTTATGTCACACCCGACGTGGCTGTTGTAGATGTGCCTGACATTGGCATCGTCCTGCCTGAAGAGAATCAGGACGTTCGCGTTGTCTCGGACCACCCTCTTCGGTATCCTGCTGTAGGTCTGGCACAGGTAAAAGACGTCCACGTTGGCGTGCCAACCGTACGCGAAGTACCTCTCGATCCTGTCCTGTTTCTCGATCATGCAGTCGTCGAAGAGGAACACAGTTTTTTGCCGGGGTCTAGAAGCTCTTCGGGTAACGGTACCTCCTCGTTGTTCGAGCAGAACACCGCGACTTCCGAGCAGGTCTCGTCGAAGGCCCGCCGCAGCCTCTCGTACTTGGTCTGGAACAGGGTCTTGGAGCACACGTAGAGTCCGTTGTATTCCACCATCCCTCGTTGCAGAGGAGGTTCAGGACCAGGTTCGTCTTCCTGCACCCGGCCGGACTGCAGATAATGCATCACAGCAAATCGGTGAATCTGAGCTTACTCCGAGGTGTCTTGGCCTTCCCGGTAGTTTCCCCGAGGTTGTCGTAATTGATGAGTTTCATTATTTAAGCCTTTATTCAGTTTAATAAAGGCCTGAAACGTATTTTAAACATGTACTGCTTGAAGTGCAAACGGGACACCGACACCAGGAGCTATTCATCCATCCCCACCGGAGTTACCTGTACGTGAAGGGTGCCCTGGTAAAAGCGAGCGACAGGTCGGCTTACGCGGCCACCGACAAGATAGCCCTCGTGAACAACGCGATAGCCTACCTGTTCTCAAACATCAAGTACTAGATAGGGGACAAGTCCGTGGACGAGGTCAATCACCCGGGATTCGCCAGCACCGTTAAGGGAATCGTCTCCTACGGCCCGCAAGACCAGACCCACCTAGCGAATAGGGGATGGTTCCTGGACGGTGCCAGCGTCAGTGCGGCCGACGACGGGACGAATACCGTCTTCAAGTACAAGAGAGACGTCCTTCTAAGCGCCCACTCCCCGAAAGGATCCTTCGCTTACACCATCCCCCTCTCCCATCTCCTAGGAATCTTCGAGGACTACACGAAAGCGATTTATGCGGTTCAGCAAACGCTGATTCTGATGCGGACCACGGACGCGAATGCCATCTTCCGAGACACCGATGTAGCCCCGGGAAAGATCGTCCTGGAGCAAGTGCCCTGGCGCCTCACCCACGTCACCCCTTCGAGGCTGTACGGACTCGTGGATGCTGGGATCACTGTACCCATGGCTTTCAGACACTGGTACTCGGACATGCTCGATTTGCCCACCACGACTAGCTGTACCTGGAGATTGATCACGACGAGTTCTATCGAGAAGCCGAGATACGTGATAATCGGGTTCCAGACTGCGAGGGAAAGGGACCAGAAGAAAAATCCGGCAGTCTTCAATCACTGCAGCCTAACGGATGCGCACGTTACGCTGAACTCGGAGCAATATCTCTTTCTCGGCATGAATGCAGACTTTGCCAGCGGGAACATCTCGAACGCGTATCAAGACTTGCTGAACTTTAGGAACCAGTACTACGGCAAACCGGTAACTGTGCCCGCTTTCGACGTCGCGAGCTTTGGTAAGTTCTTTCCCCTGATCTGCATTGAGTGCTCGAAGCAGAACGAAAGGCTTAAATCGAGCGTGATCGACGAGACTTTGAGATTCAAATTCAGAGCTCAAGTGTCGGGCAGCACCGATGCTACGCCTTGGTTATCAGCGACCGGCTCATGACTCTGAAGTTGAAAAGGAGCAAAGTCGAAGTTGTGATGTGAGTGGGGGAGAAAATAAGATAAATAAACGAGTCCATCAATCATGTATTCGTTGACTCCCCTCCAGTTGTCGGTTTCCCAGAAGCGGGGCATGCTTCGACAACTCAAGGCCGGAAAAACACCGAGCGTTCATCTGTCCAACTCCCAGATGAAGCGGAAGACCAACGTATCTCTACCGGTCACCAAAACGCTGCGGTCAAGAATTCGAAAGGCTCGAGCTACGGGCCGGAGACTGAATCTTAAATTCTCCCGTACCCAATTCCGGAAAGGTGGTTTCTTCCCCTGCTGCTCCCAATCTTCGCCGCTCTCGGAGCAGTAGGAGGCAGAGCGGCAGGAATCGCCAAAGCCGTCAACGACTCCAAGGCCAACTCGAGACAGCTCGAAGAAATAAAGCGGCACAATGCCAAGATGGAAGACGGGAGGGAGACTGGGAAAAAAAAAGTCCCTCGGTCTGGTCGAGGGCTTTATCTGAAAGCCGGGGTTCCCATGAACAGGGCCTTGATGATCTTGGAGCTCGCCGAATATGTTAAAATGTTGGGGATCTTCATATTCAGAGGAGTTTATTCGAAAGACCTTCTCCCCGCATGTCCCAGAGCGTCCGAATGCGGTATACTGAACTTGCAGGACTCGAGAGACGGGGAAGGAACTCACTGGACCGCGTATTACCTAAAAGGGGGTTTGTGCGCCCTGTACTTCGATTCGTTCGGCTTAAAACCGCCCGCAGAACTCTACAGTTACCTCGGAAACAGGAAAATCGTCAGGAACCCGAGGAAGATACAAGCGGCTGACGAGGTACTGTGCGGGCAATATTTCTTGGCCATACCGTATTATTTTAATGAAGGGTACATTAATCTGTTCGAGGTGGTGGAGCGGCGTGGTACCCGATGATACGGGAGAAACCAAAAATAATGAATTCGGCGACGGCCTTGTGATGGAGTCATCGAGGTCTGGGGTTTAAGAGGCCATATTCCTAACCGTTTTTCTCTAGGGCCGACAGTTCTCGAGTTATCGGGGTGGGCCAACTTCCCCAAAATGAAAGTACCCGACTTTCGACGAGGTACACGCGTAGGGCACGGTCCGGGGAACCCACACCCCGAACCATTTTGCTCTAGGACTGATGGTTCTCGAGTTATTGGGGTGGGCCAACTTTCCAAAATTCGAGGTACCCGATTTCCTGGGAGGGCCACATGTAGGGCACGGCTCGGGGAAGCCAAATCCCGAACGGTTTCGCTCTAGGACCAACGATTCCCGAGTTATCGGGGTGGGCCAACTTGCCAAAAATGATGGTGCCCGACTTCTGGGTATGTCAACGCGCGGGGTGCAGCTGGGGGAACCAAATCCCGAACCGTTTTGCTCTAGGGTCAACGGTTCCCGAGTTTTGGGCATTTGAGTCGAAACATGTGGGGGGGGGGGGGTAGGCCAACTCCCAAAACCCGAATTTTGGAAGGATCAACTGATAGCCGAGGACAAGGGCAGGAGGGTTGTCATGAATGGGGGCCAAATTTTGCTCCGTTTTGCTCTGGGGCCAACGGTTACCGAGTTATGGGCATTTTAAAAAAATTTCGAAAATTGAAACTGAAACCGGGGATCATCTTAGGGGACCATCTCCGGTTCCACTGGAGGCATTTCCGGTTCCACTTCCGACAGGATGTGACGTCATTCAAAATGGCGGACCGGAAGTGACGTCATGACCTTCCAAATTGATGGTCTTCTTCCAAAATGTTGGCATTCCGGTTTACATGGGGGCGGCCATCTTGTCTGTCTGTCCTCTGTGGACAAAAGGTATTTTCATACTACTGTTTTTCACTCCTAGCTGACACGAAATCGCCTCTCCTAAAATTTCATGTTGGATCCGCTTCTGCCGCCTAATAGAACGTAAATGATGAATTCGGCCAGAAGGGTTAATTTTACGAAAAATATGAATAAGACCCTTTTGAGCGGTTTAGATGCTAGAAGCAAAAAACATTTTTTTTTATTGCCATTTGTATACGTCATCTTGAATACCGGGCTAAGGAGTACAAATTCGACTTGGCACCCAGCAGATTCAGATTCAGCTTGCTCAAATTAGGTTAAAACCATATAGTGTCAAAATGTCTCAACATTTGCCATTGAACTCCTTTCAGAGAGCCTTTTCTGGGAAAAGTCGTCCTGTTTACCATAAGCTAATGAAGCTAATTCGAGAAAGTAACGAATTAGTTTATTGTAATTATTACGGTTGTACTAGGGCTCGTTTGAAAGGATAAATTTAAAACTGAAACATTTATGTGAATGTTAGTTTTAATATATTTAACGGTGCCGTTAAATTGCAGAAAAATGCTTTGAAAGTAGTAATATATCTCGGATTTCATCCTTAACGGGCCTGTAACTACAAAATCATTCAAGTTATCATAATGACTTATGGAATCTACATAATTAAAATCATACGATGTGCGTGCGTGAGTGAGTGCGTCCGTGTTTGTACCTCTACTCCTCTGGAACCAAAGCACCCACAAAGATGGGAGTAGGACCAAACGAAAGATAATTAATTTTCGCTTTTAATAGGCCTATTTTCATCGCTGTAACTTGATATTATGACACTCAAATATGCGAAAGAACCTGAAAAACTAACGGCAAAGGTTTTTTTACCCGCATGATGTTTGTTCATGACATCATAGTTTGTTCGTGAAAACTTCCTCGAGCAAAGATGATCTGGAGCGCAGCGAGACGTGGCCTAATGAGCCGAAAAGGACAACGTATTTTCCATCACACCACATATAGATCTTAAATCGGTTTTGTATTAACTGACTTGATGCATGGAATAATCAAAACAATAGATTTGGTTTTAAAACGAAGGAAGGAAGGCAGAAATGATGAATGGAAAGTAGAAAGAAGGATGAAAAAAATGAAGGAAGGATGGATGAAAGGAAGGAACGAATTAAGAACGGATGGAAGGATG
>JAHWFP010052402.1:0-10094 GCA_023313725.1 Lithobius niger | reverse complement strand
CCAGCCAGCCCGGCTAAAAATGGTTTCTTTTTTGCCTAAAAACTTACCCAACCTGATAATTTAGCATTACATTCCTTGATTGTTCCCCTGGAGGTTTCTTCCGGTGTACGGACGCCTGCTTGCATGCTCCTACCGCGCGACATCGTGCACGCTATCGGCATTCATTTTACTCTCAATATGTCGGGCGGTGACTCGAGAGGGGAGGCAGGGCGGGAGTATGTTAAGTATGTTTTAGGCAAAAAAGAAACAATTTTTAGCCGGCCTGCCTGGGGGCCGGCAAAATGTTCTTTCTTTGTTGCCAAAACATCTTAACCTGATAATTTAGCATTATCAGGAGACCTCGTCAAGTTTGGTGGCGGGCACCACCCTCACGAGCGCCCCGGGATGCAAGCAGGCTGTTCCCCAAAAAGTTGTTGGAAACTTCGCACTTTGTTCAGAACAGTTGATGAACTTCGAAGTTTGGTCTTTTGCCCTCTTCATCGGTTGGCTTGCTTCCATTGTGAATGTTTAGCTTCCATTGTGGTTGCCTTGCTTCTGCTTCGTTCCGAGTGCTTAAGGGGGATTGACTACTGTACAGGTTGCAACAATAGGTTGCAGCCGGTGTAGTCCGTCTTTATTTGCGACCTTTGCGTCAGGTTGTGTGAGGTGGAGGTCGATGCACTCCCTCAAGATGGGTTTCATGCGGAGATGCCCTGAATGTTATAAGTTACCATGGTCAATTAACTCTTGTGTGGATCCATGCGGGTCAGAGAGGAGAAGAAGTTGGGCTAAGGAAGGACCCGGGTGGTTGTAAACAACTAGTCGTCAGTCATTTCTACTCAATCGAGCGAAGTAAGCAGAGTTGCGGTTGTCTTCGAAAAGGTAGAAGAATACCCTATGATAGTTTAAATCAGGGCGTTGGGTTTTCCCGGAGATAAACGGTCGAGGGGATTGGATGAGTGAAGGCCACCTTCGGCCGAAGGGCTGGTTGGTTTGTGGCAGACCATTGGTTGAAGTAAGAATGTCAGCCGAAAGCCGTTTCCAATGAAGTACAGAAATTCCGTGTTGAGTTTCTGCCAAGTGGAGAAGAGGAGGCGAAGTCTTTTGCCGACTGAAAGGGGAGCGGGAGCGAGGGGAGACCGCCCGAAGCGCTGTTGGTTTCTCGGCTGAAAGTAGGAGTTAGCTTTTAGACGGTGTCAAACTGGGAAGAAGAAGCGGAGACTTGTGCCGATTGAAAGGCGGGAGAGGAACTACGGCGGTCCGGAGGGCCATATGGTAAGAGGAGAGCCGTCTTTCGGTCGGAGCGTGGGGCCTTACGGCCGGTGAGCAGTCTAGACGTGGTGAAGCGAGGACCAGCATGAAGGCTTGAGTGGTGGGCTGGACCAACCATGAGCTTTCGGTCGGATGTAAGGGAGCAGGAGGCCGGCCGTAGGGAGAGGGATCTTCCGGGAGGAGACCAGCAGGCTGAATGGAAGAAAAAATCTGATTGTCATCGGGGTGAAGCGAAGACCGGCGTGCGGTAGGCTGGGGCGACAAATGAGTTGTCGGTCGGTAGTGGGCGGACAGGAGCCGGCGACGAGGTCAGCGGGAGCCAGGACTACATCAAGGCAGGACGACGGCCGATGGGTCAGGGTGCCGATGGAACGGCGATCCGGCAAGCAGGCGGAGGGTGGTGCGGATCATGAATGCGAAGTGGGCGTAATGCAGCGTAGCCGGAGGTTACCTGGTGTAGGCAGGTCACCTAAGTGGCAGGGCAACCGTCTTCGGAGTTCCTTGGTGAGTGGACTTACGTTCCGTCCAGAGCGGCATCATAATCGTAAAACGGACGAGAGACGTGGAGCGGGCAAAAGGCTCCCAGCTTAACGGGACTTCACCCTGGGACAAAAAAGGCACCGCAACCGTGAGGCGGACGAAAGAAGTGGAGGCTGGGAGAGCAGCGGCGACGTCGTCAAAAAGCGTCAGGGCGGTGTCGAGATGAACTGGTGCCCGGAGAAGGTTGCAGGGAGGGATCCGAGGACAAGTTCATTGGTGACAACACTAACTGGTGACCCAGAAAATCGGAAGACAAGCAGTTGGGGGAAGGTCAGATGTAGGGCCCCTTATGGGAGCTACAGCAGCAAATATGCGGACAAAAGACGCTGAGGCTTGGCTGGCATCGGAGTTCCGTGATGGCGCACACGTAGCGGAGGGCCAAAGAGCGAGCCGAGGTAAAGCATGGGCGTCAATGTGGCGGACGAAAGATGGCGGGGAAACCACAGGCAGAGGCCGTCGATGGGCGATCCAGTTCACGGTTGCTGCCCCAACTTGACGGTGACGTCCCAGCTATGGGCAGACCGGAGGCGGGCCGGAGAGTGGAGCGTACAGTAGCTACGGCATCAGTGAAGCGGATGAAAGAAGGCAAGCCGGAGGCAGGGGTTGACGATAGGCGATTCATTCCATTATTGCAACCATGGCGGGCTTGGAAAGACGAGGAGCTTCGATGTCAGGCGGGAGAGGCGAGAGGCTAGAGCAACAACCCCGACTCGACGGCTACGTCCCGGCTATGGGCAGACCGGAGACGGGTCGAGTGGAGCGTGCGGAAGCTATGACATCAGCGTGAAAGACGGCGAGGGAGTCAGAGGCAGGGGCCGTCGATGGACGATCTAGTTCAAAACCTCTTCCACGGCTGGTCCGGTGAGACGTGAAGCTTCAAAAGTCTAGGTCGAGGGGTGGAGCAACAACCCAGACTCGATGGCAACGTCCCGGCTATGGGCAGACCGGAGACAGGCCGGGAGTGGAATGTGCGGAAGCGAGGCGGACGATAGCCGGCGAGGGAGTCAGAGGCAGAGGCCGTCGATGGACGATCCAGATCGCGACGGCTTCCATGGCTGGGCCAGTGAGACGTGGAGCTTCAAGTGTCGTGGTGGGAGGGGCGAGAAGCTGGACTTGACGGCGACGTCCCGGCTATGAGCAGACCGGAGACGCGCCGAAGAGCGTGTCGTGCGGAGGCGGGAGCCACGGTAACGGGATCTCAATGGCGGCGTTAGAGCCGGAGGGCGAACATGGAGGCGATAGACGACGCGATCGCTGGAGGAAAATGAATGCCGATAGCGTGCACGCTGTCGCTTTTATAAGGGAGGACTGCCACGCGCATGCGCGGTAGGGGCATGCAAGCAGGCGTCCGTACACCGAAAGAAACCTCCAGGGGAACAATCACATTCGAGGAATGTAATGCTAAATTATCAGGTTAATATGTTTTGGCAACAAAGAAACGTGCCTTTGTAGGGTGTTAAATGGGGTGTTTGTTGTGTTGCTGGAACAAAGCAAGAGTACAGTTAAAAATTAGCCCTATGAGAAGCTGGTTGGACGTATAGTACGTGAGCTGTGTTTGTTTGTAGTGAAGAGCGCAATTTTTGTCCTTGGAAAAATTGGTGCCCTTCTTATTATTGTTACTATATAATATTGTTGGTAATGATGCTCGCAGTGTTTTTTTCTGGCTGCTCCTATTTTGTGCCAAGCCCCTGTGTACTAAACGGCTGATGCAACATCACTGCGCACACACGACGTCAAGTTTGGAGCCGAACTGTCTCTAAGATGGTGCGTTCTGTTCGGTCGTTTAGGAAGTTACTGATTGTGTTCTTTTCCCTGCTTACAATGCCATTCCGATGTCACAGTAATCAACGATTGCCAGTATTCAAGAATGCTTACAAGGTTTTGAAGAATTACTTCCATTGTTTCATTTAAAAAAAAAGTCTGGGATACAAACTAGGTTTAAAAACTACATTTTTGAATGTTTTAAAGAACATGACTGTTAAACCAGCCTTTCCTTTCATTGAAAATGTGATATTTCCATACATTTGGAAATCGTTTGGCTATAGAATATCATCCACAGGCAAGTTGAGTAGTCACAAGTAACGCTTACTTTGGGGTGAGTGGGTAAGTGAGATTATTTTGGACCGGGGGGGGGGGGATCGAATATATTCAAGACTTTTCAGAACCTTGGAGTGTGTCATGAAAAGTTGTAAGTCACATTTTCATTTTGTCCAACCACCCAAAAACCAACTCTCCCAATGCCGACTGTTAAAAACGAAAAAAAAATGGGGTAAAAATTATCCGTATGTTGGTTAAAAGAGAAACAAGATGATGATTGACATAAAATTTGGATCCGTTTTGTCATAAAAGTTTTTTCTAGTTTTAGATTTTTGAGTGGGAACCCTCGGAGATGTTCTCTTTCTTCCATCCTCGCATGGGCAATCTTTCATTATTAAGGCTGAGCATCCGACATCCAGCTTTTCGTCATAGGTCTGTACTGTTGTAGGCTTAATACTTCACCCCCGGTAGTGCTTTCTGAAAGGAGAAAGTTAGAAATATATAAATAAATAAAAAACTATTTCAGATACAAGCAATGTCATGTGATTTTACAGCCAGTTGCACCAAATTCTACTTCTGAATCAGGGGCGAAAATATAAACTGTAATTATTTTTCTGGGGGCCCCTAAAACGGAATATTTTTATCAAGTTTGCGACTAGCTTTTCACAAACAAACGATGGTCTGGTCTGGGCTGGTGATTGGTGCTACTGGTGGTGGTGGGATATGGGAAGGAAGGGGGGGGGGTTGCAAGCGTCATGCGCAGCCATCCTATAAAAGCTTTCGGGTGTGGCAACCCGCCATCTTTTTCTCCTCTCAATATGTCATGATGGTGACTCAAGAAGTGAGGAAAGGTGGGTACGGGTAGTGTATATTTTCGATAAGGCAATAGAAACCAATTTTGACTAGACGGAAAAATTGGGGTTTCTAGTTGCCGGCATGAAAATATCCACTACCTGTAAATTTTTGCATTTACACCGCACATCGTCGGACCGCTGACATCAGTTATGGCAGCAGGTACCACATGGCTAGCTCCCCCAAAAAGTTAGCAAACTTCGCACTTTGTTAAAAATGATCAGAAACACTCAGAATGGAGTTCCGTCTTCTGGAGGTCTTCGTTTTTGTTGTGGAGTCCTTAAGGGGGTTGGACGACACATCTGGCTGTTACTATCGATCCCAGATGGTGTAGCCCATTTTCGTGTCTTGACATGTCCCTGTAGTAGTGGCTTGTGAACACAGTCTGTCTTCTCAAGGACGTGGCTTGAAGAATTTCAGCAATCGAGACTGACTGTGAAAGTTCCAAGTTCCAAGATGCCCCGAGATCATGTGCTGTGACCATGATGTTGTAGTTTGCACAGTGGATGTTTTAGGTCGTCGTAGACTTTGTGGATGACCTTCTTGATCCAAGTAGCGATCATTGCAGCCGATGTTACGTGAAGAGACAGAGTTGTTGTACGACAAGGGGCCATGTCTTGGTTGTCGGTGAATTCGTGTTGGTGGGTTGAATTCTACTGCTGAAAAGGTCTTGTCGAGACTTTCAAAACTGGGTGTCATGAAATGTCTTTCGGTTCAAGCTTGGATTAGGTTCTGTCGGTCAAAAGCTTGAGGCATTTTTTGGCCGAAAGCGTGGGCCTTCTTTTAGTTCAAAGCTGAGGCCTTTTACGTCCGAAAGCTTGAAGCGTCTTTCAGTTGAGAGCTTGGGCTTTACTGGGAGCAATTTATTATGCAGGAGTCATCTGAAGACTGGCAGCAACAGATGACGGCTGGGGAAAGCTGCAGTGGGTTTGAGGAGTTTCAGATAGCCGCCTGATCTTGTGAGTTTCAAACGGTCAGCAGTGAAGGACCCATGTCAGGGATGAGATTTCGACAAAGTTGGTGAGGGACAGCAGACATTCGGTTTGCGTTGGTGCAAAGTTGGTTGTCTGCGACAGGAGTCGTTTTGATGAAAATATATATTCCGTTACAGTGTTGTTGTTGTGGTGGGGATTATGGAGGTGTGACAATGATGCCGGGACAACCGGAGGAGGGTTAGACAGTCTGGATAGAGGCCTTGAGGCGGATGTTCATGACGGATCCCTTGTTCTGTCGTGAAACAGTCGGTGATCGTGAAGAGAGCGACGTGTTGACTACCATCCTTGAAAACTTTCGATAGAACAATTGGACTTTTGGCATTCGGGATCTTTCAGGTTGCTTGGTCTTTTGGGACGCCATGATCCTTCGTGTCAGTTAATCTTTTGGTCTTTGAGGTACCTTCGTATCGTTCAGGTGCGCCAGACTTTCAGGTCTTTCGGCTGAAGGCGGGGGAGTTGTGTCCTCGGTTTTACGGGCAAAGTTAGATGACAGTCGGTGCTCAGATATTCGGTGAGAAGGTCGACGGCAAGGGCTTGTCAGTGGGAACGGATGGTTGGTCCCATATTGCATACGAAGGAGTGAAGCGGGAACCAAGTGGGGGAAGGCGAAGATCCTTCTGGTCCGACAATCGCAGTCTTTCGAGTTTCTCCGGGTCTTCTTGTAGGAGTTTTCGAAGAGGGGGTGAAATTGGCCTGGTCTTTTGGCTGTGGCTGCTGATATGGTGAGAGAGGTGCAGCAGGCAGCGAAGGGTGAAGGTTTGGAAAGGTGCAAGTTTCGACTGTGAGGCAAAACTGGCAGTGAGAAGTGACGGGGTAGCAGAGCTGCGAAGGATGAAAGTTAGTCGAGCTGCAAACGAAGGTTGGTGAGGGATGGAAAGTAGCGAAGGATGAAGGTTGAAGAGCTGCAACGATGGTTGGTGAGGGATGGAAAGTAGCGAAGGATGAAGGTTGAAGAGCTGCAACGATGGTTGGTGAGGAACAGCGAAGACAGACGATGGTCCGAAGAAGTTATGATGACTGTCGGCGAGGACAGTAGGCAGCGATAAACGAGGGTTAGTCGAGCTGCAAACGAAGGTTGGCGAGAGACAGAAGACAGCGAAGGATGAAGGATTTAGAGCTGCAACGATAGCTGGTGGGGGGACAGCAGGCAGAGAAGGACGAAGGTTCGTCGGTGGTGTGGATGGTTGGTGAGGGATGGAAAGTAGTGAAGGATGAAGGTTGAAGAGCTGCAACGATGGTTGGTGAGGAACAGCACAGACAGACGATGGTCTGAAGAAGTTATGATGACTGTCGGCGACGACAGTAGGCAGCGATAAACGAGGGTTAGTCGAGCTGCAAACGAAGGTTGGCGAGGGACGGAAGACAGCGAAGGATGAAGGTTTTAGAGCTGCAACGATAGCTGGTGGGGGGACAGCAGGCAGAGAAGGACGAAGGTTAGTCGAGCTGCAACAAAGGTTGGTGAGGGACAGCAGACAGACGGAGGTCCGAAGGAGTGGCGATGATGGACGGCGAGGACAGCAGGCAGCTATAAACAAGGGTTAGTCGAGCTGCAAACAAAGGTTGGTGAGGGACGGAAGGCAGCGAAGGATGAAGGTTGAAGAGCTGCAATGATGCTAGTGAGGGAAAGCAGGCAGCTGAAGATGAAGGTCCGAAGTTAGGTCGGCTGCAAGTGTTGGACTTGGAACAGCAGGCAGTAAGGACGAACGTCTGAAGATGCTGATAAGTAGGTCGGCAAGGGACAGGAGGTAGCGAGAGGCGAAGGTCGGAAGGTGCTGCGATGAGGGTAAACGAGGGACAGCAGGTAGCGGGTCCTTTTGTGACCAAGACCCCGAAATTCTTCTCCTCAGGGTTGAGTAAGACTCCTCACTGCCATCTTCACAGCAATCCAAACGAGGGAGGGGGAGGGGAGAGGTAACTGTCTTTCGTCTTCAGTAAATTCCCTTAATGTAGCACTGCCTTCCTGCGTCTGACTGCCAGGTCATTACAAATGCAATTACGAATGTGCAATTGGGACATGAGCTATTGGCGAACCGATTGGCAATTGGTGCTTGAAATTCCTCTGCAAGACAGTACTGGGCAACCACAGGGTTTGGAAAAGCATTCGCGGCCCTCTATGACTGCAAGAATCTCAGCATGAAAGGGTAAGGGACAATTGACCAGCTGGGGAATCACGATGAGGACGATTGCAACATGAATGACGGCGGTTGCCAGTAAGAAAACATTGCAGTGAGAGCTGCCTGTTGTAGTATTCGTTCTCATAATGCTGGTTTCATCCTTGAGATTTTAAGTTGGTTGGATCGGGCCAGCTTGGTAACCCAAGTGCGCATGCGCACACCCCTCCTATTAAAAGAGCTTGCCACGAAAGCATTGCATCTTTTTCCTCAAGCGGCTATGTTGTATGGTCGCTTCATCAGTTCTCTTGTTTAGTCGACCGTCCAGCTGCACTTCACCGCTTACCCTCAGCATCCCGCTACCGCCTCCAGCCTGTGGGACTGCTGCTTCTTTACCTCGGCTTGAGTTTTGGCATAGCATCTGTGTCAGCCCAGTTACACTCTGCATTTTTCGTGCCACTGACCGGCAAGTGCCTGCGTCTGTTTGGGACCCGTTTCTCGCCCGGCCAGAAGATTGGAGGGGGGGGAGATGAGGCTTAATGGCGCGTCGGCAGATTTGGTCATCGGTCCCTGCCGTCCTCACCGCATCATGGCTTCAGCAACTACAGGAATTATCGATGGGTCCAGTCAAGCCGTAGGCACGTCTCTTTTGGTGCTGCCTGCTCTACTTAACGAAATCAAGCTTCTTTCATCTCCTGTGGCTCCGTCCTCTTTCGGCAGCAATAGAAAAGGCGCCTCCTAGCATTGCTGCCAGTTGTTTCGTCACCAGTCTTCTGCCCTTCTCTTCTTTCGTGACAACGACAACTGCATGGAAGACGGCCGCCCTGGTTTGATGCAAGCTTTGGGTCATCTTCGGGAGCCAATCAAAAGGCTTAGTTTTTCTCCCGCATGACCATAACCAGCAAAGGCACGCGGTCATGTCTTCCTTTCGTCATTTTCCGCTCTTTCGCCGACAGGGATTCCACCGACGTCTACATGAGTTGATGTAAAGTTCTTTTATTTTCTGCCATTCAGTTCACAGCTTCTTTCATGGCTACTACACCAGGCACGAAATATGCCCTCCTGAATTGAAGCAAGTTTCCTGCTGTCTCTGTCATCTGCTAATCAGGCTGCCTTGGGTTCAGCCACCCTATCTGAGCCGTTTCAGTCAAGTCACACCTCTTTCGTAGTCACTATCTTGATGCCAGAATCAACACGAAAGACAATTCCTACCTCGAATGCCAGCTCTGGATTCTGCCACTGTAGCATCAGGTTCCAGTCTTCTCGCGTCTTTCGTGGCCCCTGCCTAGGTGGAGAGCTCAGCACGAAATACTCTACACCGTTGACCGCTGCCTTAAAGAGTACAAGACTTTTGTAAGATGACGTTCCAGTCCATCCGACTGATAGTGACACATACAGAGCACGGGTCGGAGAAATAAGTGCAAGTGAGATGAATTTGGCACGATGGATGAGGGTCATAACGTTGCTTGCTCGCTACTATTCCAGCACAGGTCCACTTGTCAGGTTCACGGGAAACGTGTGCGGAAAGATCATTAGAAATTTCCACGAAGGCAAATGCAGAAAGCCCGCCATGTTTGCGTAACGGCGTGTTGGCTGATGGATGACAACGACGAGAAGTGACAGTGATGAGGGAGTGGCAGTTCGAGTGAGAACGATGCTGATTTCCTGCTAAAGCACGAGGTCTGATTGGTAGGACGAGAGCTCTTGTGTTGCTTTGAGTCGTCAGTAGTTGGACTGAAGGCCGAAGTTGTTTGTGTGCTGGGAACCGTCGGAAGAGGGCGATAACCCTGACCAGCGACGAGTAATAATGTAGGGTTGTTGCACCTATCCGAAAGAGGCTGGTGCAACAAAGTTTGAGGGAGACACCGGTTGTGGGCCGAAAAGAGCTGTGTCGGGTGTGACAGGAGAACACTCAGTCTTGCTTGTAGCTGTTATCCAATGAATTTCTTCATTCTGTCAGTCTCCTAATGAAGGGGGGGAAGGTGGCCTGATGGTTAGCATGACCATCTCTTGTGCCAGAGGTCCCAGGTTCGAGTTCGGCCTCAGCCACCCTTGGCATTTCGGCTAGAGAAGGGGTATGTGTTGACTAAAGCTCATGTCGACTGCGGCGTGTAAAAGAATGTAGGAATTTCCGATGGGATTTACCTAGAAAAATTGTCCATCTCTTCCTCTGGTGCTAATGCTGGGTGTGCGTCAAACAACAACTGTCTCCTAATGAAAGAAAAATCATGATTTTCATCAGGGTGGGACGAAAGAGACAGAGACCCGGGGCTGATGCAACTACGAAGTGGGGCCGTGTGATGGTCAT
>JAHWFP010052401.1:29437-40504 GCA_023313725.1 Lithobius niger | reverse complement strand
ACACATTAGCGTGTGTCTAGATAAGCATAAACTCAACCATTCTTTAGCTCGTTATTTTGCTTCGATTGTCAACAGCTATTTCACGTAAGTATATCACGCCGTTTATTTCGTTTGTGTTTGTTCAGTAAAAATTTAGTAAGCATAAAATCAAGCATTCTTTAGCTCGTTATTTTGCTTCGATTATCCACAACTATTTCATGCAAGTACCTAGCGCCGTTTATTTCGTTTGCATTTGTTCAGTAAAGATCTAGACACACGCTAGTGAGTCGCGCCAAGTTAGGCAACAATCATCACATTAAACATCACTTCAATTCAATTGTCGAGATTGTAAACCATTGTAGTGCGGCGCCATTGCATCAGTGTCTTATATCTTAAGCATAGTTGGGCACATTTCTGGTATTTGAGGAAAAATAATAATGCGGTACAAAAGCTTAAATTGTGTTGAAATCAAGAGCAATGACCCACCTAACAAAAATTACCTCGTGTAGGAATGCCAGCTAAGCTGCTTTCAATTCAAAATCTGGCCCTCAAAAACGTTGAAAATGTGTTACTAGCTAGCTAGCTAATTCTAGTCCGCTCATCCCCATGTTAATTTCCATAGGGTGATTATTCTTCGATACCGAGATAACGGGAAGGCTTCCAACCATGAAATTGGACGAATGGCTGCAGTGCGATACGAACTGCGTACCATTTATGGTTTGGAGCCTAGGGGTGTAACGGGGATGTTGTAGGATGGCGCGTAAATACGAAAATATTGTTACAACCATTGTGAGTATTGTCGGCATCGCCTCTCATTGGACAGGCAAAGTTCGAACAATGACAACGTGTATACTGACGTGCGTGCCTAGACACACACTAGTGTAGCACCATAAATCTAAACAACGTTGCCAAAGAAATTGTATTCAAGTCCAATTCACGAAATATAAACCAACTCTAAAAACAAAGCAAAATAAATAAAGCCAAAAACTGGTGAAGAGGCCACCAAGTTGAGAGTGGTTCGGCCCTTCAAAGTAGTGATATCAACACACCAAAACTAACGAAATAAGACAAATTACAACAAACTTAAAAACAAACCAAAAACCTACAAAGAGGTGACCAAGTTGAGAATGGTTCGGCCTATAGGCAAAAGGTTAAATTGTTAAAAGTAAATTGTTGAAAACAAATTTCTTGTTGACGTGCCACTTTATTACACATCTGCACGGTAGTGGAGTTGAGTCTAATACACAATTTTAGAATAAGTACTGATATCATATCAAAAACCTAAACTGGTAAAAGGGGCCGCCAAGTTCCGAATGGTTTGGCCCTTCAAAGGAATGATATCAACACAGAAAAACATTCGGCAACTTAATCGCACCGAATAATACTTTGGACGTTAAATGAAAACTTGATCATTGCTACCGAAAGTAGCATTGTTCTAGTTTTCATTTAACATTCGAACTATTAAAGGCACATAAATCCCTCCGTTCTGGCCGCTTTACTCTGCGTCACCTACGCTAAAATATAGTTCAAACGACCGCAGCGCGCATTGCTCAACGACACTAGTCATACTCATTTCGGGGCCGCTGCAACGTGACACATCGTACGACCAAGTCTCACTCTTGAGCGAAGGATTAATCATCCTTCCTCCAGCGCCGCGGCTTGCCAGCGATGTGGCGGGAGTTATATACCGCTCGGACCGAGCCGTTTAAAACAAGCCTAATTACATTCACGCGCCACTACTGACATCTGCATCGTACCCTTAGACCAGCAAATGAAAGGTAAATCAGTTTATATAAAACTATTTCCGGTAATGTATCGAGTGAAACTGTTAAAATACACTGGAGGGAGTTATGTGCCTTTAAGCGGTGCGATTACCTTGGCGAATGTTTTGGTGTGTTGATATCACTCCTTTGAAGGGCCGAACCATTCGGAACTTGGTGGCCCCTTTTACCAGTTTTGGTTTTTGATAGGATTTAGTAAATATAAACTCAAGCATTCTTTAGCTTGTTAGTTTGCTTAGATTGTCAACAGCTATTTCACCTAAGTACATCACGCCGTTCATTTCGTTCATGTTTGTTCAGTAAAGATTTATCTATCCAAAACCAAAACTGGTAGAAAAACCCGGCAAGTTTCCCAAAACGATCGACCTTTGAAGGTAGTGATATCATTCAACCTATGAAAGGCTGCCAAGGTCGATCCTATTAGTTAATCGCACCGACTAGTACTTCGAAAGATAAATGAAAACTTGAAGATTGCTACTCGCTGTAGCAATCTTAAAGTTTTCATTTAACGTCCAAAGTATTATTGGGTGCGATAACCTTGGCTAATACGATTGACCTTGGCGGCCTTTTCTTTGTTGAATGATATCACTACCTTCAAAGGCCGACCGTTTTTGGAAACTTGGCGGGTTTTTCTACCAGTTTTGGTTTTGGGTGGATATCACAACTTTCATAGGACTGTGAACGTGCACAAGGATACACCGTGTTATCTTCATCTGTACCTTTTTTCTAGAAGAATTTTATTTCTATAAATTTTCACATTTCCAATTTTCAAATTTACCTTTGCCAATTAGCCGTTAGATTAGCCAGATTGCCACGGCTTCGTTTATTGTATGACCACTTTTCACTTGTTTAAGTTGCTTCATTCCTATTTTCGCACACACTGGCTAACAATCGCTGATTTCGTTAGCTTCGCTCATTCAATCAGGGCATCCCCTTCAGTTGTTTTGTTTATCCCTGCACCTTCCCCTTAACTTTTAAAGATTTCATTGACATTTAGTCATACAGAAACCCCCGAAGGTCGCTGTTACTAAAACAGCAGAACGCGAAGCATTTTATTTGGGATTATTAACAAAAACCTCGTTAGCTCGTGGATACTCGTATTGTTGCGTAACCACTATCTAACGCGCATCCTTTTATTCTTACACAATCCACGGCAACGTTAATGTTTCCTTTTTTTCCCTTCGTTACAGTTCAGTTTTTAGTTCGTGCAGGCTTTTACAATAAATCTGTTGATTGTTCAAGATATTGTTGCTTGAAATCTTTGGTTGCAAATTAAAAAATAAACGGAATTTAAATTCGCTGGTGGCGAATTTCAAAACCCTCCCACGCATTTGTCCTGACCCCTACAACTCTCAAACCAACAAAAGGACCATGCTCAGATCACCATGCATCCGTGTGCCAAAATTCAGCTACGTAGGCCTTCTCAATTTTGCGCTAGCCATGAGCAAAAAGTCTATGGGATTTAACATGGGAAAAACCTTATTATAGCTAGCCAGCTAGCTAGACAGTAATATAAAAAAACAACGTTATTGACGTATCTTTTTCTCTATGATTGGTGGACACTCATCCTTTAAATTTTAGTTTGTCTTAATCTCTGAACTCAAGCATTCTTTAGCTCGTTATTTTGCTTCGATTGTATACAGACTTAAGTACGTCACGCCGTTTTGTGGTTAGTTAAGTTGCATATGAACTCACAGAGGTTTTGTAATGAAATGGTTTTAAAAATGCCTTTTGAGTTTTTAACAGTACTGTCAAGCACTAGACATAAGACAAATAAAAACACAGGGCATCTCATTTGAACAACGAGAAGCTCACATTACAATTAATCGTGCCCCTGCATACCTAAAATCGAATGCATAAATTTCCCCCCTACTTTTTTTTACTAAACCCATTCGTACAGTAGAGAAGCATTTTATCGATTTAAAACTTCTTTAATTTTAAGTCAAATTTCGGTAACTTTAAATTATAAACCTTTATTTATCCTTCTGCATATTGATTTGTTGCGTAATTTCCGGATCAAGAATTATTCCAATGTCTAATTTTTGGTTAAATTTTTACAACTCACGTTTTCACCTAATCTATACAGTACAGCAAAATAATAATCGGGTTTAAATGAAAAAAAAATTAATCTTTTTCTGGAGTTTTAAAAAGTATTTTTTCCCTCCTCCCACTAATCTTTTGTTTTTGCTGTAGGTGGCCCCATACCACTTCCTTCTTCCAAAGTGTTTCTTTACATTACCCTTTCAATCAACCCTTGCGTACATTTCCACCAATATGGCGACTATATGAATTGGACCTTCATTAAAGTGTTTTTTTTATCAACCTGAATGACAGCTTACTGCAAGCTTATGCAAGGATGAAAGAGTCCTACGACGCCCAACAGATTTTTGTGTAATACCTTTAAATGCTTAATTAAAAACCTATAAGGATAGCATTACAAACCAAAATTTAAATGAAAAAGTTAATAAAGAGTAAATATCGAATATTAAAGAGTGAATCACGATAGAATATTATAACCATAAATTATCGTAAATATGGTATGAAGGGTTAGTAAAGCGAAATAAGGGTAAACATGTGTAAATCAGGTGAAACAAAATGTTATTCAGTGGCAAATTTCAAACAAAATTAACCAGTCAACTTTGGATTATATTTGCCAAATCATTTGATAATGCAGCCAAATTGACGGTATTCTTTGAAATATAAAGTATCGTAAAGCATGTATTTTCACCTGCGTAATGCGTAGACAATTATGTACTTTTAAATCTATTGTTATAAAAGTTTAATGTAGTCTTTTTGTATTCCTCTTAGGCTCTCAGTTATACCGAGGAATGATCTCAGGATTTATAATGGGAAGTTTTGATTTAAATACCACGAAGAGCCGATGCAAGAAACCAATAAAGTCGGTAAGCTCTGAGAAGTAGCAGTTCATTGCAGATCTAAGCTAGTTTTCATTTATGCTGCGATGATCGCAGGATTTATAATGGGAGTATAGATTTGAATGCCACGAAGAGCGGATGCAAGAAACCAATAAAGTCGGTAAGCTCAGAGAAGTAGCAGTTCATTGCAGATCTAAGGTAGCGTTCATTTATGCTGAAGATGATCGCAGATTTATAATGGGAGTATAGATTTGAATGCCACAAAGAGCGGATGCAAGTGACCAATAAAGTCGGTAAGCTCAGAGAAGTAGCAGTTCATTGCAGATCTAAGGTAGCTTTCATTTATGCTGAAGATGATCGCAGGATTTATAATGGGAGTATAGATTTGAATGCCACAAAGAGCGGATGCAAGAAACCAATAAAGTCGGTAAGCTCAGAGAAGTAGCAGCTCATTGCAGGTCTAAGCTAGCTTTCATTTATGCTGAAGATGATCGCAGGATTTATAATGGGACTATAGATTTGAATGCCACAAAGAGCGGATGCAAGAAACCAATAAAGTCGGTAAGCTCAGAGAAGTAGCAGTTCATTGCAGATCTAAGGTAGCTTTCATTTATGCTGAATATGATCGCAGGATTTATAATGGGACTATAGATTTGAATGCCAAAAAGAGCGGATGCAAGAAACCAATAAAGTCGGTAAGCTCAGAGAAGTAGCAGTTCATTGCAGATCTAAGGTAGTTTCATTTATGCTGAAGATAATCGCAGGATTTATAATGGGACTATAGATTTGAATGCCACAAAGAGCGGATGCAAGAAACCAATAAAGTCGGTAAGCTCAGAGAAGTAGCAGTTCATTGCAGATCTAAGGTAGCTTTCATTTATGCTGAAGATGATCGCAGGATTTATAATGGGAGTATAGATTTGAATGCCACAGAGAGCGGATGCAAGAAACCAATAAAGTCGGTAAGCTCAGAGAAGTAGCAGTACATTGCAGATCTAAGGTAGCTTTCATTTATGCTGAAGATGATCGCAGGATTTATTATGGAAAGTATTGATTTGAATAACACCAAGAGCTGATGCAAGAAACTAATAAAGTCGGTAAGCTCAGAGAAGTAGCAGTTCATTGCAGATCTTAAGCTAACTTTCATTTATGCCAGGGGATGATCGCAGGATTTATAATGGGAAGTATTGATTTGAATACCATTAAGAGCTGATGCAAGAAACCAATAAAGTCGGTAAGCTCAGAGAAGTAGCAGTTCATTGCAGATCTAAGGTAGCGTTCATTTATGCTGAAGATGATCGCAGATTTATAATGGGAGTATAGATTTGAATGCCACAAAGAGCGGATGCAAGAGACCAATAAAGTCGGTAAGCTCAGAGAAGTAGCAGTTCATTGCAGATCTAAGGTAGCTTTCATTTATCCTGAAGATGATCGCAGGATTTATAATGGGAGTATAGATTTGAATGCCACAAAGAGCGGATGCAAGAAACCAATAAAGTCGGTAAGCTCAGAGAAGTAGCAGTTCATTGCAGATCTAAGCTAGCTTTCATTTATGCTGAAGATGATCGCAGGATTTACAATGGGACTATAGATTTGAATGCCACAAAGAGCGGATGCAAGAAACCAATAAAGTCGGTACTCAGAGAAGTAGCAGTTCATTGCAGATCTAAGGTAGTTTCATTTATGCTGAAGATGATCGCAGGATTTATAATGGGACTATAGATTTGAATGCCACAAAGAGCAGATGCAAGAAACCAATAAAGTCGGTAAGCTCAGAGAAGTAGCAGTACATTGCAGATCTAAGGTAGCTTTCATTTATGCTGAAGATGATCGCAGGATTTATAATGGGAGTATAGATTTGAATGCTACAAAGAGCGGATGCAAGAAACCAATAAAGTCGGTAAGCTCAGAGAAGTAGCAGTTCATTGCAGATCTAAGCTAGCTTTCATTTATGGCATGGAATGATCGCACGATTTATAATGGGAAGTATTGATTTGAATACCATCAAGAGCTGATGCAAGAAACCAATACAGTCAGTATGCTCAGAGAAGCAGCAGTTCATTGCAGATCTAAGGTAGCTTTCATTAATGACAGGGAATGATCGTAGAATTTATAATGGGAAGTATTGATTTGAATACCATCAAAAGCCGATGCAAGACCAATAAAGTTTTGTAGGCAGTTCGTTGCAGATCTAAGCTAGTTTTCATTTATGCCAAGGAATTATCGCAGGATTTATAATGGGAAGTATTGATTTGAATGCCACAAAGAGCGGACGCAAGAAACCAATAAAGTTGGTAGGCTAAGAGAAGTAGCAGTTCGTTGCAGATCTAAGCAAGTTTTCATTTTTGCCGAGGAATGATCGCAGGATTTATTATGGAAAGTATTGATTTGAATAACACCAAGAGCTGATGCAAGAAACTAATAAAGTCGGTAAGCTCAGAGAAGTAGCAGTTCATTGCAGATCTTAAGCTAACTTTCATTTATGCCAGGGGATGATCGCAGGATTTATAATGGGAAGTATTGATTTGAATACCATCAAGAGCTGATGCAAGAAACCAATAAAGTCGGTATGCTTACAGAAGTATCAGTTCAATGCAGATCTAAGCTAGTTTTCATTTATGCCGAGAGTGATCCCAGGATTTATAATGGGAAGTATGGATTTGAATACCATCAAGAGCCTATGCAATAAACAAATAAAGTTGGTAGGCTAAGAGAAGTAGCAGTTCGTTGCAGATATAAGCTAGTTTTCATTTATGCCGAGGAACGATCTCAGGATTTATAATGGAAAGTATTGATTTTAATACCACCAAGAGCCAATTCAAGAAACCAGTAAAGACGGTGCAAGAAACCAATAAAATTCGTAGGCTAAGAGAAGTAGCAGTTCGTTGCAGATTTAAGAGACTAGTCATTATTTATATGGGGCGGTAGGGGGCAGAGGAAATTAGGGAATGGTCGTGAATATTTTGCACCCTCTCCAGAGGCTCATAAATTAAATAGGGCACAAAGCTAACGGCACGACAAGAGATATATATAAATACAGATGCAAACCGATAAGCAAAAAGGCAAAGTAAATTGGTTTTCATCTGTATATATTTGGATCATAAAGTGTTTAGATCTCGTTTGTATGAAACTCAACGCAAGATGGGTGTTAGAAATATCCATGTTTCATAGAACGTTTTTTACTTAACTCGTCCTTTTGTTAAAAGCTAGGTGTCTTTTCCTTCCAACTAATGGTAACTTGTCGATGCGGAGTAACTTGTTAGTGCTGATTGCTAGTTAGCCAATTTGGTTACAGGAAATAATCTGTAGACAGTCTCATAGTCATGCGATAAGCAAATTTTTTTGGGGTAACATTATTCTTGGATCTTGTGTGTGTGGGAAGGGGTTAAGATATTTTCAGGGTTTTGAAAGGGGCAGGGGGTTCATCGAAATTTTTTTCCTGAGGAAAAGGTGTCATGCGAAAAAATCATGACTACTCTATGATGAATTGGGGCAATGACATGAATGGTACTAAAAATGTATCATGACCCATTATCATGATTTGTCATGATGTTCATGATGGCGCTTATTCATGATGATAAATTATGATAGTGGATAATGAGAAATCATGATAGGAGGTAATGATAAATCATAAAAAATCACGTCAAGTCATTGCCTGATTCATCATGGAATAGTCTTGATTTTTTTCATTGCATTTCATGACAATTTTTCATAAGGACATTTTCTATTGCTCTTCTTCCCTGGCCGTAAATAATAACCGGTACCTAAGCTAACTTGCTGGATCATGGACACCCAAATTCGTTAAGGTTCGTTAACCATTCCTAATAAAATGATAAGGAATACCTTTTTCTTTCTCCCAAAACATACGCTATAATCTTGTGTTTCCAAGTAGCGCATCACAATATTTTCCCTTTAAACAACACCTTTTCGGTGCACGAAAACGTACAGTATAATTATGTATTGTTTTTGTATTGTCCTGAAGGTGTATCTGACCGCCTCTGGCGAACCAGTTGATCTCAAGTCGTCTATCATTTTTCCTTTTCATTATCGGTTGATTGTGAAGCTTAAAATGCGCCAGGTAAGCATGCTTTTTACGTTGACAGTAACTAGTGTCAACTTTGTGTGTGTGTCTGTACAAACACGCTTGTGTGGAAAATAGAAAAATTATTCGTTGTTTAAAACCTCGAAAGGACAAAACAAAAAAAGAGAAAATTTGGCAAAGTGTTTAACGTTAGTCCAAAAATGTTGATATTATTTAACATTTTTCTGTGTAGTACAAAAATGTATGGAAACTGTTTTCTTAATAGTTCACAAGAATTTCTCAAATTATTACTGTTTATCAGTCTAAATTTTAAAGCCATTCTCCATTAAATCCTCCCAACCCGCACTATGCCGCATTCACGTATTTTTTGTGTGTTCAAATTTCGGCCATGCATACGTCACAACTAAATGCTTGTATTGTGAACTGATCAATCCTTATGTTTTAGTGAGCCTCAAAGTGAAATCACTGCTAAGCTATTAAACGTTTTTTAAATTAATGGCAGCACTGCTCACAAACTTGTACTCATTGCAGTAGTAGAATAAGGGCTATGAAGAATAATAAGGTTGACATATCGGCTGTATTATGTATCAAGTTGTGTCGAAGTGAACCGAGAACTCCGTACACGAACCGTGATACTGGCTGCTACACAAGGTGGGAGCAGAGCACTGGTACGATTTACTCACGGGCTTCCAAGTAAAGGTGTTAGAGTAAATCAATAAATCGGCCCGTACGTACGTGTAAGTCGATGTCCTATTGTGGATCTTCTTCGCTAATGCCCATTTGTTATTCACGTTGGCGAGTGCCAGTAATACGAGAATGTCATCCAAAACACTTTATTATTCGATGGGGAATGCCTTTACTCCCTATGACATGACTTATCGATTTGTATCATATTGTCCTTCTAAGTTTAACTCAGACGTGTCTTGAAGTTCAAACGTCATGTTGTGACGAATCAATGCGATCGGCAATAACAACAACATTTACCTTGACGAAGGCTTGGAAAAGTTCGTGGATGTTACGATGGACGAAGCATTGCATGACTCTCGCTACTTCACGGGGAATAGGGAATTCATTAGAGTCGTTCATAGGCCGATTAATGGCGACCATTAACTACCGCTGCTTCACGGGGAATATAGGGATTTCATTAGAGACGTCCATAGACCTATTAATGGGGCCATTAACTACCGCTGCTTCATAGGGAGTAGGGAATTCATTAGAGTCGTTCATAGGCCTGGTTCATGGCGGCCATTACCTACCGCTGCTTCACGGAGAATAGGGAATTCATTAGAGTCGTTCATAGGCCTGCTTCATGGCGGCCATTAACTACCGCTGCTTCACGGGGAATAGGGAATTCATTAGAGTCGTTCATATGCCTATTAATGGAGGCCATTAACTACCGCTGCTTCACGGGGAGTATGGAAGTCATTAGAGTCGTTCATAAGCCTATTAATGGCGGCCATTAACTACTGCTGCTTCACGGGGAATAGGAAATTCATTAGTCATTCATAGGCCTGCTTCATGGCGTAATAAATGGTATAAGATATGTCAGTTTCTGGTGCAAACCGCAAGCGCAATAGCAATTTATACAGTTCTGCTTGGAGGTGCTTTAAAAGGAATCGTGTTTTTTGTGTTGTAGATTCAGTATCTGAATACACCTGCCAACCCATGCATAAGTACAGAAGAACACTTCAGCTGCGTAAGAAAATGCGTGCTTAAGAAGTTCGTAACCAGTGTAACGTGCAAGTAAGTCAGTGATACTCGTGCAGTTCATGATAAATCGAAATTTCTCGGGAAATGAAACTGCAAAAAAATGGTACAATAATGCCAATAAAAATGAAGCACCTTTGCATATTTGGTTAGTTTCACGCAAAAAAAAATGGGCTTATGATAAACTAAGGAACCGTAAAAATGAAAATACTGAAGCATATCCTTTCAGTTAAATGTTCTAAAACATCATATCATACCAGCCTTTTCATTTGTAGTAGTCTTAATCATAAATAAAACATCAGAAGTTGCAATATGAAGAGATATTAAGAAATATTTACAGAACTCACTTCATAGATGAAGATACAAAATCAGCTGTAAATATTAGTAATAAACAAGAATCACAATGGAGCCAACATTGTGAACAGCTAAGAATGACAAATAAGTGGCGGCAGTGAAGAAAACAGTCACGTGTAATCATGTATCACTGAATTGAACTCTGATCTTGAACTCCAGTGGGTGCTTCAGTTTGTATATCGTACTAGAGTACGTTGCTAACTTCACATTAGTAATAATGCTGCTAATTTGCTATATGAATTACGTCAGCATGTAACAGACAAGACACAAGGAATGCCCGAACTGGAGGTTTCCCATCCTGGACAAATATACACTAGGGTATAACAAG
>JAHWFP010052400.1:35469-50312 GCA_023313725.1 Lithobius niger | reverse complement strand
CCCCCCCCCCCCCCAATCGTTTATTTTTTTTTTAGTCAATCATGAAATTGACTAAAAGCTTCAAACGTTTAACGAAATCAATGTTTTATCTCTATAAATCGTGGTGGTCTGCAGCAAAATTAATAAAAAGATTGATAAATTTAACGAAATCAACATTTAATCCGACACGATTCACGGGAGCGTTTGTAATCACGGAAAAGTTGCCAATATTAGGCCTATGTGATCGATCATTAATGTGCCTAATATGGATTCAGTCTAGCGAAAACGTTATACCTTTTTCTCATTTATTTTCAAATTTAGTTTATTAGATCGTCCTCCTTCCAATATCTAACATAATTCAAAGTTAAAACTAATTTTTAACCATCAACAACCTTCAAAACAGACGTGATTCACCACCGGGAAAAGCGTGCGTTGATTCATTTATCACTATAGAGTTATGTATTGTCATCCAAGACGGAAGTTCCGGCAGAAGTGACGCATTGGTCTGGACCTGTGGAGCCCCAGTAGTTGATGCGAGGTTCTACGCGTCCAGAGTGTGTAAGCGCTTGAAACATCTAGTCTACCGCGGCCAAATTATGACGTTAATCTGCTTGGCGTTTTCCGGTCGTGAATTGGGCGTCTGTTTTGAAGGTTAGCGATGGTTAGAAATTAATTTTAACTTTTAATTAGGTTACATATTGGAAGGAGGCCGAGCTAATGCACTAAATTTGTGAATAAATGACAATAAAGCCGTTGTGTTAATGCTAGATTGAACCCAGATCACGCACGTGAATAATCAACTTTTCCACTATGGATTTAGACCTAAGCGCTTACCCCCAAAAATACATTAAGGTCAGGATTCTTGTAGTAGCTTTGTTAACAACCCCCTCCATGTTTTTATCAAATTAATTTTAGCCGCCCATGGGCATTTAATAGGCGATTTACGGTAATGCCCATATATTAGGTTTCGATGCCGACCCTGTCCAAAGTTCAAGATTGTGAACTAAAGAGACCTACAAGGCTTTACCAGATTATTTTAGATTGAACGGGCAATAAATTGTAAGGAAAAAAATAATACTTTACCACCACTTAAAACTCTAGTCCGTCTTTCAAATATTAGAAAGTTCTTATTTATATTTTTGGTGAAGTTAACCTTCATCAGAACACAAACGAAGCACAAAAGAAACAAATGTTACATGGCAAAGTTCAGCATTTTTCATGCAACGCACTAGCGTGAGACCATTTTTCATACAACCCGCTAGCACAAGACCATTTTTCATACAACGCGCTGGCGCAAGACACCAATGATCTTATTCTCCATTCGTCAACAAGTCCCACTGTTGTCAAGCTTGTGCTTCAGCTAAGGGGTGCACCCTCTGGTCTACACTAACTTGTAGAACGCCCCATCAGATTCATTAGAGGAAACTTTCTTTGCTTTAAAACTAAGGATGGCAAGGGATTCAGAGCAGGCAGGTGTACGTCTTGCATCGAGTTGGAGGTGAGCAAGCTTGATGTCCTGTTTCCTGTTTGGAATGCTGTGCGATGCCATCACCTCGTTTCACAGACCTACTTTTGCGCTCAAATCCTTTCGTAGAGCTGTCTTCCGGTCTCGTATGTAAACAGTTCCACATGCCACAGGGGGCGCAGTAGACCACTCCTTGTCTATTATACAAGTGTACAGGTAAAGTGAGAATGATTTTTTTTGGCGGGGAGTGTGGCAGTCGTCCGCTTTGTAGGTTCACTAGGTGTGATCTTAAACTTGTGGTGAGTGGCGTAATTCTATGAATAGACGAGCCGTGGGGGATATGTGGAGTCCTCGGTTGGAGGCGGAGTGGGAGGAGGATTTCTCGTGGACATCAGCGGGCAACTGCAAACAGGATATCCTGAGCAGCTTCTTGAGAACCCTCCATACGTTCACCGAAAAACTTATATGGGAACTAGTCAGTGTTCTGAAAGAACGGACTACGGTTCTAAGTGGTGGTAAAGTGTTATTTTCTCCTTTCAGGATGTTTCAAATAAGCCACTGTGAGTGGCGGTTGCCAATTATCCAATAAATCTTTGTTGCGCGGAATCAGTTACAACTATCAGTTGTTTGGTATTGGACTGTGTATTTCCAGTTCAAGCACGTATGCCACGGAGATGGTGCGGGAGATTGCATATCGCTTCCTGTCAGCCTCTCTCTCTCTGACTATGTGGCGAGGAACCTTGAGCTGGGCGGAAGTCTTAAACGTGCAGTGCACCCAGCTCAAGAAAGGTTAAGGGCCGATCGTATCTTCGTGGAAACTGATTGAGTTTGTGTAATATAACCATTTTGTTTTCAGGGGTTTGGGGGGGGGGGGAAGCGGGGTTATTTTTGGATTTTGCTAAATAACTTAATAATGAATTAAAAGCATACGACTTAAATCGGCACCATTCAATAGTTCTAGATAAACCGTTGTAATTTTGTATTGGAGCATAAAAATTGGCAAATTTTGGGCCATTTATGGATTCAACACAGAATTGGCTTGCAGTATCGGTCAAAAAAGTATTTGACCGTTACTGCGAGCCAATCCTCTCTTGAGTAATTAACAATTTTTGAAACCCGAGTGGCTGCTGTCTGTTGTAATAAAGCTGTACAGTATTAAAATTAGGAAGGTTAGAATAGGCTTCTGTTTGTGCTAAACCACATAAAGTTTTCTATTTAGATGTCCAGTAATTTCAAGTTGCTGTTGTGTTTTATTTTTTAGACACTGTTGAGTTTGAGCAAGTTGTCTGCTTTGACACTAGATGCTCCTTCAGATGTGGTTAATAAACTCACTTCAGGTAAATATTTTTAACCTACTAACAGTACGTTTGTAGCTCGCATACTGTGGCTGGAACGCTACACGGGGTTGGTGGCTTAAGTGTTTATAAAGTTAACATTTATATATTGTTTCGATACATTTACACAATGGTACAGTATGAGACAGAAACAGCAAATGAAATTAACATTTGTACTTGAATCCGTAAATACTTCCCGTTATGGATACGGGTAAACGACGGTGACTACAGTGGCGAATTTCAGACATTGTAGAAAAAGAAAATCAAACTTTGACCACCAACCGACTTTCAATAACTATAGTCTACTTGAATATTTGTAGGGAAATTTCCTCTCCCCTTGTTCAGAAGAACATTTCATGGGCGACGAATTGTTCGGTTACATGATGATTTGCATTTGTTTTGAAACTGCCTCGTGCGTCCTTAGACTACTGATCTCTATGAGTCTCGCTAGGCTGCGTGCTATTGCACACCCTGCTGGTGCGGTTTGTTGTTCACCCAAGTTCCATTGGATGTCGAATTTGGTCTTTACATCGGAGCTGATTAAAAAGTTTATGAAGTCGTAGGTGAATTTCGGAAATGTTCATCAGGGACACATTGTTGAGAGAGAATCTGTTCGTGGCAAGGAATTCCAGTGCTCTTAAATGCGTTTCTTGCACGGTGTTGGATCTGAGCAAAACTGAGATGTCCTCCTTGATGAAATATCGTTTTGTCTTGTTTGAGGAAGTCTTTTACCACTGCAGTAGAAGAAGACCTCGTGATGGTCCTAACGAGTTCATTTCTCACTAGCGCCCTAAGGAGACTTTTAGGGTGGCTTCACACGTAGTCGACAACTGGAATGACAACATTAAATTTACCCACAAAATCCAGATAGGCAAGCTACCTTTTCTCGGCGTCATGTTTTTCAACATCAAGGTCAAACTTTCTTTTTCCCGTTACAAAAATAACCCTCTCACACGAGAAGAGATTTAATCTACTTGTCAGCTCATCCTAAAGTATCGTCACTGCATTAGTGAGAATAAGAAATGAACTAGTTAGAACCATCAAGCGGTCTTCTTCTATTTCAGTAGCAAAAGACTTCCTTGAACAAGACAAAATGGTATTTCTTCAAAGAGGATACCCAGCGAAAGTGATCAATCAAGAAACTAAAAGGCATGGTCAGTAGTAATATCCAGGAAAGTGGTTGTCCCAGAAGTTAAAAAGGAAAAACCTGTTGAATATATCACCCTCCTTTCGGTACTCAGTGGTCCAGCGCAAAGAATTCTAGTCCAACGAGATGTATTTTGTCAAGTATCCACACAACTTGAAGAAGCTACTAAAAGCTTGCAATCAGAAACCTCCAGCCATCAAACAGGACAGCTGGAACCCCCTCCCCTTCCTATCATCTGTCGTCATCCGAGTAACTGTTACCCTACGAGAAGCAAAACGGACACAAATGTTCCCCCTCCTGACTATGATTACCGGCTTACACCTCCAACACCACCACCTCCAAACTGACCTCCAGTTGAAGTAAAAAAGACATCTTGAACAAAGCATTAAAGAACACATCGGCAGCACCAAACGAGGAGAGAAGTTCAATGGAATCGCTCAACACCGCGAGACGTACAAACACAATATCAACTGGCAAGGGACCTCATGTCTGCTCAGATCCAACAACGTGCAAGATCCTCACTTAAGTGTGATTTTGTTTTTCTAGAACTTCCCTTTATTTTAGCTATTTTGTTAAAATCTATTCCTGTCCAATTTATTCAGTTTTCTTGCTATTAGTCAGTTGGGTACTTTTAGGTGCTTTCGCAAGGGCAAACGTAGTGCCTCTGCCTCATAGCCATTTCATCACTTTTTCTTGGGCAGCCACCATGTTAGGCACCTGTTCGAATTTTTTTTTACATTTTATGTCCTGTGAGTACTCCATGATTTCGTGAATATGAAAAAAAAAACATCACTCATGGGTTTTGTGGCCATCGTTTAACACCGGGTGATAGGCATTACGAATATCGTAAATGCCGAAAGGCAACTTCGAAACGGTGACGCGTGCTGCATGTCTGTGTCACACTCTGATAGAAATAGCGAGTTTCACCATTGGTGGAACAAGTCAGACCAGCAGGAACTCCAGTGAAAATGAGACCATACCTCGGTGAGAGATTTTACAGGAAAGGTTTATTTCGGGTGATTTTTGTCTACATAAATTTCCGGTGTGAGAGTCTCAGTGACATGGCTGTTAACTACACCATTGATCATGGCCTCTCACTAAGAAACGAAGAGCCCACTTGCTACAAGTGTCTTAGAAGCGATAGATTTTATGCAGAACAGTATGAAAGCTATGTTACAGCATAAAATCATGGATTTCTAGCATAAAAGCTCGTTAGCGAGCAACTTGGAGACGAAAATGAACGTGCTTCGCACCTTTGCCTTAAAACTCCTTAAAACAGAATCGCCACTCCGAGGGCCATAAGCCCTGCCAGTAGCCAGATTGAATCCAACCGAGTACCCGGGTGCAGAGCTAACTGGCTGCACGACCTGCCTAGCAAACATCGCAGATTTCTACTCGCCAAATATTTTTGTCAACATGAATACAGTGCTTCAAGATCTTCTAGAAATAACATTATCGACGCTCTTCCAGTATTTGAATCACTTCCTGAACCCTGAATGCAGGGACCCTGTCAGAATGGTGACATCTTATCAAGAACCGCCACAAGAGTGGGAGCCAGGAAGCTAGATGCCAGTCGCCAATCGAAGTTAGAAGCCAGAAGCCAGGCAGCCGTCAGCAGAGGCCAGGCGAAAGCCAGGCAGAAGCCAGAAGCACCGAGAAAATCGACGTTCGTCACTCCGCCGAAGCCAGATGCCAGTCACCTAAACAGTCGTCATCCCATGATTAGGAAAATTCGACACAGTTCATCATCTAATCAACACCTACACAAATTGTATTACAAGATTCCGGGGAAGAAATGGGAACATCAGTCGCCGTGATAGGATTTTACGACCAGCGTCATTCGTTAGTACCTTCACGTAAGATAGACGAAAATCTGCATCACAGTTACCAGACACCAAAATGCAGCGCCAGTCACCGGAAAGGTAGAGTCAAGCATCAACAACTCCAGCCATCAAAGGTACGAAAGGTACAAAAACCTATAGCCATCACCCCAGAGATCGTCACGTGGCCCACATATCAGGCGAGATTTGAGATTTGACGATCACTTCAAGCATCATTCATTTGATGAGCTTCAAACTAGTAGCAGAGAGATCGCCATAGAGTCTGTTCGTCAAGTCACGAGGTAGATGAGTGGAACGATGAATACAGATCTGAAGGACATGGAGTCAGGGAACCTAGTTATTCTTTAAGTGAGTTTGAGAGCATGATGAGGATGGTGTGTTATCTGCTGGCAGGCTTTGCAATGGAAGACCCATCATAATGGGAAATATGACAAGCTGCCAGAAAGCGTAATTTCTTTATAGCCCAAGGGAATTTCTCCGCCCCAAAAACCAAAAATTTAGACAAAGCAATTCTTCAGGATGTCTGCTCTAACGAAACAAGCAGCCAAGTACCAAAACAACCCAATGGACTGGGGTATCCGCTGCTTACCAAACTCTGGCCGATGGAGGATCGATTGATATGTCATCGGGGCACGTAATTGCCCCATGGATACAGTGGGGAAGCTTTGACTTATCACATTTGGGGCTTGCTGTTTGATGGGAAGCTCTTGGGTATTTCCCCGGGAACTGAAGGACAAGATTAAATCGCCAGCCAAGAAAGACATGGCTCCAACGGAAGGCCCCTACATTGGGAAGCCTTATGCTCATGCATACACCCTGAAAAGAGCCCCAGCATTCATCAAGACCCCAAAAGGCAGGCGAGCATCAAACATTGGTTCCAGAGGAAGAGAAGAAAGTCAAAGCAGATTGGATCAAGAAATCCGAGGGAGTGAGGTGCCCGAGGAAGAGGAAGAAAGCCATCCTTGAAGAAGTCTTCCAGCCTGCACACTTTCAGCGGCAGGTGGGGTGGGGGGGGCGGGGGTACCGGCTACGATTACACTTCAAAGAATAAGAATCGGTTGCGGTTGACGCCTACGTACATTGTAAAGGCTGGTTTCAAGCCTCTGTTCAAGTCAGCCACGAAATTCTCAAGAGAGGCTCCCAGTTGGCTACTGAATAACAACGACCCACTGCTTGCAGCAGTAGTAGTAGTAGATGTGTAGCTATAAAAAAGAGCCATCCGACCATCTCCTGGGCGAGATCAAGATTGATCTTCAACAAGGGACTGTTCAACAAGTTCATCAAAAACTAACATTTCAAGACGGAGAAGTTGGTTTCGATCAAGGAATCACTACGGAAAGATGAGACTGTTCACAAAGTCAATAGATATGGCGGATGCATGCGTCCATATTCCCCTCCAGCCTTCTGCCTTAAAATGCTTACAGTTCGTGGTGAACAATAAAACATCATTTAAAATTCTGCCGGTCGGGCTCTACACAGCCCCCTCGTGCTCACATCAGTGGTCATGGCTCGTCCTGGTATATCTACACCAGGGAAGAGTGAAGTCCCACACCTACTTGGATGACTGGATCATTTGTAGCCCTTGCAGAAAGGAACTAATGAGTCATACAAGATTCGCAGAATGCTCTTTCGAGGTTATTCCCAGATGGTCGGATGGCTCCTGTGAGCAACGTTACAATTCTAAAGAAATACTTACAGTATGTTAGCTTGGCTATTTTACCCCGACATGAACGTGTGAATGGATTGATCTAGAGTTAATCAAACGAAAAAAAAGCTATGTTAAAAAGAGAAAACTTAATATTAGGTTCTTATTGATAATGAAAGTCGGAGCAGTTTTTACTGCTAACATTGATTTACCAGATATACTTTGATTTTTATGACAACTGGTAGGTTGCGTACTGCAATTTGTTTGCTCTGCATGTGTAATATTGTGACTGTACTATTCAGCCATCTTGTGTGTGACTGAAGTGATTGATCGAGTTATAAGTAGCTTCTACGTTGATGCAAGTTACCAGTTCTGGAATTCACATGGATCTTGTGAATCGTGAAAGTAGGGAGTCAGTTCTTCATCTAACCTGTTCAGACTTTTTTGATATCCGTTAGGCCTATATGAAGATAAAAATAAATAAAAGATTGGTTACAAAAAAAAAGATTGGTTGCGAATGACATGACGTTTTATGAGAATATACTTTTTTTTATTTGTTACCGTAACATATTATTTATTTTCTAGAAATCAATGATGAACTGGAATTAGTTGGAATTCAGGAATCCCTTCCCCCACCTTTACTTCAGGTAATATGGAGAATGTACTTTTTAAATTGTATTAGAAAAGGGAAATTAATTATAGTACCCCTACTTGTTAAAATCAACCTTGTTTATTGCAAACTCAGTTCCTACCTTACGCTGGCATCCTGCACATCTCGTGTATAACTGGCGTTTACAGTGGTATGCAACTGACTTTGTACAAGAAAATTACACTGTCACAAACAGAACGCAGGATGTTGGTTTTAAATTTTCTGTGAAACTACACCTGTTCACCTTCTTCCGAAATTAGTCAGTCAACTAACAGTAACATGATCACATCATCGAAGCACACTTTTAAATATTGCACTGTGTGGGCACTTCCTGTTGATCTTCTTGGCCAACTCTGTTCTTATTAGCTGGTCAAGTGTTAGTATAGGTTGCATTTGAGGGTTGGCCGTGACAGTTGAGTGGGAGTAATGTCTGAAGAAGGTGAACAGATCCTACATAAGTGTAGTTTCACCGAAAAGATAAAACGATCATCCTACTGTTCTGCTTTGTGGTATTGTGCAATTTTCTTGTACGAGGGGAGTCTTAATTTGGATTAAGGGGGGGGGGGGGGAATAAGTCTTCCAGCCCTGAAAAAAATTTTCCAGACAATGAGCTACCAGGCAGGTTAGCAGTTGAACACTGCATGCGTGCGTGTGGGGATGAGGTCAATGTATTTTTGGTTTGTGTTCTTAGCATTACTTGTTCGTCCTAGTGTGATAGGTGTTTATTTGTTTGTAGTTTGGAGCCATGCTTTAGTCCGTGAATGGTTGCTTGTAAATAAGATTAGCTCCCTTAAGCTAGTTGCCCTTTCGTACCCATGCTTAGTTACAGACACTTACAAGAAATGGTTGATGGTGTGTTTCAGACATATCTTATTTTGTTATGGCATCAGGATAGGGATACTTTTTCATCAGGTGATCCTTCAGGCCCTTTGCGTTCTTGACGTATTGTGTAAAATCATTTTTCCTAAGCATACCTTGAACTTTGTTCGTAACGCCTTCTATATACGTAACTGCCACTCTTAGGCAATAATAAAGTATGTTAAAAAGAAGTATGTTAGGGGTGGTCATCAGTATTGTGGTTATTGTTACAGCGAACAACAATTGCGCTGGTGTTGAGTATTAGGTCCAGCCTTTCTTACAAATTCTAGCGCTGGAGTTGTAAGCCTGCTGGAACTATTATTGAAGTTAAAGAAACGGAAATTAGCTGAAATGTTAGGAATATATGAGCAAACTCAATGGAGCCGACATTGTGAACAGCTCAGGATGACAAGTAAACAGCAGTAATGACAAAAAATTTACATTCCATTGCAAGTCTGGGAATTAAACCAGGTCGTATATTTCAATGGTCATTTAAATTCTGTTGTGAAGTACCCCCTCCACCAATTTTAGCGGCATCTCTGTCAGGACCAGATAGTCCAAACAAAAGTGCCACCAATTCAAACAATAGTGGAGGATTGGTGGCAATGTTAGCTGCGATGTGAGCACGGATGCCACCCGGTGGGATGCTGCGGAAGCGTTAATTTAAGGTTTGAGCATAGATCTTTAAATAACTATTTAAGCCAATAACTGAAGTTAAGTGTTTTATGATAAGTAAAAGCTAATTTTGGCTTTAAAATTATGTATTTTACTATTTTTGGATGAAAGTGAAAATGGATTTCTAAACGTAAAATTAGTTAAAATGAATTTAACTTTACTCTTACTTTGTTTAGACTAATGCTCTTGTCCAAATCTTAAAAACTTTTAATGCTATTTCGTGAGTCCCCTACCAGCTGGTGCATGCTTGCTTATTTCCCAGGAAGCCTTGCCATTTAATATCAATTAGCTCTCACCCACAAAGATCTCTAGACAGACTGTTTCGCCCTTGTTTGGGCTCGTCAGTAGAGAATACTTTGTGGATGAGAGATAGGCTACGCTTGCTAGGGCAAATGACAAGGGCAAAATGAATACGGTTTCAGCAAGTGAAATAGCAGAAACTTTTTCTTGTGTGGGGCTCCATTCAACTGAATGGTTGACACCCAGGCCTAGGACAATTTTTACCAATTGATCATTTAATACCAATTAGCTCTCACTACAAAGATCTCTAGACAGACTAGCCTAGCTCTCATCCACAAAGTATTCTCTACTGACGAGCCCAAACAAAGGCAAAATAGTCTATCTAGAGATCTTTGTGGGTGAGAGCTAATCAAATGATCAATTGGTAAAAATTGTCCTAGGCCCGGGTATCAACCATTCACTTGAATGGAGCCCCACACAAGCAGAAGTTTCTGCTATTTCGCTTGCTGAAACCGTATTCGTTTCGCCCTTGTCATAAGCCTGGCCATGCTTCCTTACCTTTGTTTAGTGAATCTGCAGGTTGGATGAAAGCGAGGTTGGTGGGTTGTTGTAACGGTAGTAACATAGATTAGAAAGTTAACTAGATGTACCGTCTCACCTATTCCCATCCTACGCGGACCTCTGGCGGTAGTTGCGGCTACTAATACCTCTGCTAATGCTTTGCTTTCGTGCCGCTTCGAAGGCAAAAGCATTAGCAAAGGTATTAGTAGCCGCAACTTCCGCTAGAGGTCCGCGTAGGATGGGAAGAGGTGAGACGGTATATCTAGTTAACTTTCTAATCTATGGTAGTAATTTAAGATAGCTAAAAACCGAATTTTAAAATACTTTACTACAACCCACCCACACCCACGATCCCAGTTCTCGTCGAACCTGGAGGTTCACTGAATGAAAGTGAGGAAGCGTGTCAAGACTTGCTGGGCAGTTAGCATGTACCACCTGGTGGGAGAATCACAAAATAGCACTTAATTTATTTTACGATATGGATCAGAGCATTAATCTAAACGAATTAAACTAGGAGTAATGGTAAAAGTAAATTTTAGGATAAGTAAAATTTAATTTTCTGTTTAAATTTCCTGTTTTGTTTTTTATGTATTGTGGACTCTGCTAAAAAAAAAAAAAAAATTACTTTGGAGACACATTTTTGGTTATATTTTAGTTTTTCGTAAATAATTCATAAGCTGTTTGAGCTGCTGATTACTTCATATTAGCACCAATGGATGCCGCTCCAAAAAAATGGTTGTAATGGTGCATTCAAACTTCAAAAGTGGTCAGAATTTGGCCAAGTTATGGATTTTGACGAGAATATAAGACGACAAAGCAGTTTTAACGGAACAAATTTGAAAAAAAAGTCATTTTCTTTGGGCCAGTAAGGTAGTGATCCCTGCACCGTTATCAGAGGTCTTCACGGTTTGAATCCCTGGGTTTACACCTTCCCTTAGTGGCTGTCTTTTTCGTATGAAACATCCAGTAAGCTTCAAAAGTGAACCAGTTCACCATAACATTTATTTATTTCGGATGACTTATTAAGGCTTAGGCTAACAAAATTAGATAAGAAAAAATGTCTCCAGTAAATTCCTATTCTGCAGGATTTCATAGCACAGTAACGGAACTGCCACTGTTAATGCGGTAAAATAGTTACTGTAAGATATTAGTTTTGATTGTGTTTAGCTTTTTATGTCTGGTAAATCTGGCTTTATGCATAGCCTAACATTGTGAAGACATACACGTTTTGCAAGCTTTTACGTTAGTGTCATTTTTCTCCCCAGAGTTTGGCGTATGACCCTGATAACATGAAAGTATTGTCCCCAGTTGAGTTAATGCAGGTGAGTAATACATTATGAAATCGCTACAAATTTGTAATGTTGTTTAAGCAAATATTTTATCATGAGAGAAAAAATATTTATCTTAAAAATTGACATACACGTTTCCAATCTGATGCAGTCTGCTTTTAACATTTCCAACCGCACACTCCGAGTGGGAGATTGTGACAGTTTTAATTTAGTCTGTTTTTACTGCTACCTTATCCTAAAATACTTACCTGTATTTTTAGGTTTCCATTTGGGAAATGCATTCCGTCCCAAAACTTAACCTTACACTTAATTTAAGATTCTTAGGTCTTTTGCAATGGCATTTCAGATTTGGAAGCAAAATGGCCGACACAAGTATGGCACTGACTTTCAAAATATGGTTGCTAAACGTCATGAGTTCAAAAGTGTACTCCGTAGCTGCAAGCGTAAGGAAGTTGTTGAGCTCCGGAATAATGACCTCATTGCTAATGCTCTGCAGAACAACTGGCGGGGATTCTGGTATGAAATCAACAAGACGAATGCGTAGGCTAGTGTGGCTAATTGTCAACAACGTCTTCGGTCCCCAAAATATTGCAAGCCTGTGGGTGGACAAATTTGAAAGCGTGTTGAACTGTGGGTCTAATACAACACAGCGTGACGCTGTTCTGCAGTTGGTAGAGGACTGCGGGGACTTTCAAATCTTCACTTCGAGAGAAGTAAGTGAGGCATGCAGTAACTTCGGACTAGGAAAGGCTTGAAGGCTGAATGCTTGAAATGCAAGCACATTAGGTATGCCTGGAATGGGATCCACGATTTGCTGGCTACAGGCTTTCACACAGTCTTATGCACTGCACTCCTGGCTTCCCAAGGTTGTTACGGACGTTGTGATCTTAGCTGTTAAGATTCGGACAAGCAATGTGATGGACAACAATAACTACTGTCCACTGCACTCCTGGCTTCCCAAGGTTGTTACGGACGTTGTGATCTTAGCTGTTAAGATTCGGACAAGCAATGTGATGGACAACAATAACTATTGTCCACTGCACTGCACTCTTGGCTTCCCAAGGTTGTTACGGACGTTGTGATCTTAGCTGTTAAGATTCGGACAAGCAACGTGATGGACAACAATAACTATTGTCCAATTGCCCTGGCATGCATCTGTTCCTTAGTGCTGGAGAACCTCTTGATCTCCAGGCTGCAGCAATTCATGGAGACTTCACGCCACCAGTTTGGGTTCAAGCCAAAGCACAGCACTGAGCAGGCATTTCATGTGCTTAAAGAGACCGACACTATCGCTCTCAGTATAGCCCAGTGTATGTGTGCCATCTTGATGCGAGTAAGGCACATGATCGAGTTAATTGGTGGGTGCTTTTCACTAAGCTTCTTGCGATTTTCATACGAATTCACTTCAAATTTTCGAATTTCATAATTTCGTTAAGTTATTGTTCTGTAAGTTTGCACGTTAGCGTACATTTTTCTGTTTTCTGCATGGCAGAGGGGTACGAAACTGAGCAATCCAGATGCTCACCAATTGGTACGATTCGCAGGTATTGTCTGTGTAGTGGAACGGCAGTATATCTTTGACTTTTCACGTCAGTAATGGTGTTAGACAAGGTGGGATCATCTCCCCTGCCTTGTTTGGAGTCTACATGGAGACTATCAGTCAAGCTCTGGTAGGAAAAGGCATTAGCTGTCATGTTGGCGGAACCTGCATCATTTGTTAGGCAGATGACCTTGCCTTCTTTGTCCTTCTGCTAAGGCTCTACAAGCGCTGCTCGACGTTTGTGAACAGGTTTCAATGCAGGTTGAGATGCTTTTTATCCCTAATAAATCTGTGTGCTTTGTTATCAAGCCGAAAGGTAGTAGGTGGAAAATTTCCACCTAAAATCTCCTTGCTAAGGAGCCGATTAGCTATGTGAAGAGTGCTAGATAGCTGGGCCACATCCTTAGTGAAGTTCTTTGTGACGATTCGGACATTCGCCGACAGTGCCAGTCTTGTGTGTGTTACTGGCAATAGCCTGAAAGCTAAATTTGGTACCTGTAGTAGGTTTGTTCAGAACCGGTTGCTTCGGGCTCATTGCACCAATCTATATACATGCTGTCTTCGGACTGGTTAGAATAAAGTCACAATGGGCAAGCGAGGGGTATGCTATAACAATACTGCCCAGAGTCTGTATGGAATGCTACATTGGACTAGTGCTTGCCAGACTATGGCTGAAAACAATCTCCCGTTCTTTGCTACCCTTAGGAGGAATCACATCTGGGGGTTCCGCTTATGGATCCTGGCATCGCTTAACTTGCTTGTTCAGGCTATGACCCACTTTGCACACCAGCGGGCACACACTCTTAATGTGTGGCACAACGTCCTGTTGGGAAATAGGATGTACATGAATGTGGTCTTACAGTGTTTCTGTTGTCTTTGCCTATTGTTTGTTCTCTCCTTGTAAACATAACTTGCAACCCAGTATACCTGTATCTTGCCTGCAAGGTGTAATGTGGGCCTACATCTGGAGTGAGTTAATGATAAATCACGATTAATCAAGAAGAATAACACTGTACCACCTTCAGGAAATTTCACCAGTTCAGCTAGTACCACCAAAAGTTCCCTCATTACATTTTTGGAGAAAACTAGAGGCCGTTCACCTTCATCAGAACGCAACGAAGCTCAAATTTAAACACGAACGTTACATGGTAGTGGCTACCATCGAGCAGACGACGCGTCAGTGAGAGAACCACTAATCTATATGCATTTTCGCACTCAAGCCCCACTGCTTGTCAAGCTTGGCTTAAACACGTTCGTGTTTAAATTTGAGCTTTGTTGCGTTCTGATGAAGGTGAACGGCCTCTAGTTTCCACCGAAAATTTAATGAGGGAACTTTTGTGGTTCTAACTGAACTGGTAAAATTTCCTGAAGGTGGTGCAGTGTTATTCGTTTTGATTCTTCGTGATTCTTCGTGATGTTGACAATAAGCCACTGTAAATGGTGGTTGCCGATCTTTCAAATAAATAAATCAAATTGGATTTACTTCTCCCAAAATACTTACGTTCCTAAGTTCTGCTTTTTCGGTTAGATTAGGACTTTACATCTTATAAATCTTCCACGATGACGCTCAAATCACAATCTTCTTCAATCTTCGCACAATTTCATACATAAGACACTCAC
>JAHWFP010052400.1:13422-35459 GCA_023313725.1 Lithobius niger | reverse complement strand
TCAAGTCCCTCCCCACAAGGTGTCTCACATTTGGGTAAGAAGGGCCCTGAATATTCATAAGTTGGAATCCATTCTGCTCCTGGTGTTGTATAGCAATGGATTCCAGGCACCTTAGATGGCTGTCGCGTGCAGAGTTTGAGCGGATGAGCGTCGTGGCTTTCTCCCAGTCAATCTCGTGCTCAGTGGCAGCACAGTGGAGCGCAATGCCATTATCCTGCACTCCTCTCCTGATATTGTCCATATGCTGTCCCAGTCTTGTTTTCACACCTTTCGTCATCTCTCCTACATACACTACACTGCATCCCTTGCACGGTACTCTGTACACACTTTCCTTAGTATCAGTCACATTCCATCAAAGCGTCATTCTTTGTCTTCTGAGTCACCCTTTCCACTTCAACAGCAACTGGAGGCACTTTCTTTCCTAAACGTTTTCTTAGTCCTTTTACATTCCGCAGGTAGGTTTTAAAGCCACTACGACACAAGATTTCACGTATCGGGCCACTCACACCCTCCAGGTAGGTAAGGCTTACAATCGGACTATCTACCTTTGAAACACTCTCCTTCACGCATACTCTATCGGCATTCTTCATCTCTGTCGCGGCAATACATATAGCCTTTTTCTTCATTCTATTCAGCAGTCCGGCTGGGTAGCCCAGTTGAAGAAACTTGCCTTTTGCTTCATATAGGTGTGGAATCGCTACTTCCAAATTCGTCGAGTTACGGATTAGCCTCACAAATTCGTTCTGTGCAATTGCGTTCAGTTGTTCACTTGGGTGGCCTGAGTTGTATGGTATCCCCCTCTTCGTAGCCATCGGTTTCTTGTATGGCTGATACTCTACTGTCTTCGTCTCTTTAACTCTCTTCACCAGAATGTCAAGAAAGGGGAGCTCACCGTCGACTTCTTCTTCCACTGTGAAGGATAAATCGCTACGCTAGTTGTTGACTTTCTCCAGCACCTTCGGAACTCCACTAGAGGTTGACCGAATTTTGGTTTCGGTTACGGTTTCGGCGCTGAAACCGGCAAATTTTATGTTTCGGTTACGGTTTTGGTTTTGGCCGAACCCTATGCTGCAGTTTCGGTGAAACCGAAACCAAACTCCACTTCCCAGCAGTAGCCAGTTTCCGTAGACTTCTAGGCTGCAGCCTAAGAACGCACAGGGGGTATCATCACAGATCCTGCTTTCATCTTCCATGCTCACGCTAATCAATTTAAAAAAAAAACAATTTTTTTCAATCCAAATTCAATCAGATTTATGGCTTCCTTGCACTAGAGGGAATTTGTTTTTATTTCGCTTTACGTTTTCAAGCAAAGCTTATACCAAACCCTATAAATTCTTGCTTATACTTGATGAATGAAGCCCATTTCCAGTGCTCTGGACTTCCCTTGCCGACACGAATTTATGGTTATTTAATTAAAACAAGACTATTGACCAAAAAAAAAAATGCAAACGAAAGTTTTGAGGTCTTTTCACACTGACTGTTTTTTTAAATTCTGAAACTTGTTTTTTTTTTGGGAGGGGGCGGGGAGGAAGGGGGGGGTGGCTGGTGAAAGGGCGCACGTGGATTTACTCAGTGTAGGGCAGGAAATGGGTAAACCGGGCTGTGCCTTCCAATCTAGACTGTCTACGAAAAACCACACACTCATGATTTTTTTAAATTTTATTCTTGCTTTTATCTAATTATTAAAACTGATCATTTAATATCAATTAGCTTGCTGAAACCGTATTCGTTTCGCCATTGTCATTAAAACTGATATTAATCAGGTTAGGTTCTGGTTCCGGTTTCGGCCGAAACTGATATACCGGTTCTGGTAGAGGTTTCGGTTTCAGCCAAAATCGAATTGCCAGTTTCGGTAATGAATTCGGTTTCGGCCGAAATTAAATAACTGGTTTCGGTAGTAGGTTCGGTTTCGGCCGAAAGTGAAAAACTTGGTTTCGGTCGACCACTGCACTCCACCACTAGATTTCGTTGGGACACATCGCTAGCAGTCTTGTTTGTTTTCACTTTGTGTTTGTTAGGCCTAGTTATATCCTCGTTTTGCACCAAGTGTTGGTGACGACTCACCCCAGGTGATCGTCGTACTCTTGTCCACAAATGAAGGCCATGTAACTTTTGGCCCAAACCCTAACAGAAAATAACATGTGCTTCCTACAAGAAGAACGAAATCTCCAGAATCGAATTGACGTAGGCAAAATCTGACAAAAGGCTGGAGCAACGATCTCGGAAACGATCAACGTATATGCTCTACCACATAAAACACATTTGTATGGTTTTCTCCACTGTGGGCAAAGATAGTACTATATTCCAATGCATGTGTGTGCCCTACCACATAAAACACATTTAAATTTTCTGTATGGTGGGACACTATAAGCTGTACCATACACTTCACATTCATGTGGTGTCTTTGGTAACTGTACTTCACTGTTGAATGAATTCCGTAGAATGGCTACAGTGTTATACTGAGAATACTTAACATTTATAGAGTGTTTCTCTGGTGTCTGCTCTTAAGTATTCCTTGACTAATAAAGCTTTACCGTAAATATCACATTGACATATCATCACCCCACTAGGAATACTGTTCTGCATATGTCTGGGACTGTTCCTGCAGTAGGGGGGGGGGGGGGCAAATAGATTTTCCGGACTCTTCACAGACAAAGGTTTTCTCTCCCTTATTAAACTCGTCAAAAGTCGTAAATTCTTGTAACCCACAATAATATTCTCTTATTATTTTCTTAGTACTATTCAATACGTTCTGTGGAGGACATGCACGTTTACTGTGGTCAAAATTAATGGCGTGTGGTAACACATTCTTTACATACAAATGGCTTATCGCCAGCGTGACTTAGCTAGTTTGCAATGCACATTTGCATTCTCGTTATTGATGACTGGGCTTCTTGCTGAATTCTTGGTTTAGTGACTGGGCAGCATCTGGACCCATAATCTTGTTGGATTTAAACCCATATCGAGCCTAAATCCTCAGTGGAAAATGCTTAAAAAGATCTAGTAAGTTAGAAATATCCAGCTGACTGCAAACTGTGCTAGGGAATTTCCCATTGTACGACCCCGCTCCATAAAACAAACGGGATTCATAAACTCTTCAACACTTACCAGATGCTTTATTTCCTGGCATTAAAGATATTACACAAATGCCTGCTTACATAATATAAATGAAGGACTTGAAGTTAGTAATGTTGGAAGGAAAAGTATGACCGCACTTCATGGTTAGCAAGCTGGTGATTGGCTAAATTAATTCTCTGAAGGAAAATGCATTTGAGATTAAATATGCTAAAATTTACCGGTAATGGATATTTTTGTTTAATCAATAGAAACAGAATTTAGCCGCCGCCGCAGCAATTCTCTCTTTTTTCAGAGTACTGTAAGAAAGTATCAAGAAAGTAATGAATTCAGAAAATAAAAAAGACAAAACCTGCACCACAGCCGAAAATCGAAGCTTTTTTTCACTGACCAGTATTCCAGTATACCAGTATTCACAAATTTTTAACAGACTGGTCATACGTCTGTTTTCATCAGGCACTATGATTGCTAAAACTTTTTCTTACGTCTTCGAAATCACTTTTTGAACTTAGCGTTCGCGGCTTGTGTGGCCTACCGTATTTGTTTGGCACGTCGTTGTCCCAACAATTGGACAGCAGCTTGGTAAATTATTCTTTCAGGATAAAACAAATTCCCGGGTTTGAGGGGCCTTGCGTGTTCATGAGTGTTGTGTTATTTCTCACGTGCTGTTGGATTGCCAGTGATTTTAGTCCATGAAGATGTCTATTGAAAGGGACATTTCACGGGAAAGTGTTAAATCCTTTATTTTTATAGCCGACGAAAATATACATTACCTGTTTTAATAGCAGTTTCCCCTTTTGAGCTTATTTTACCCTAGAATCTTGAAAGTTGTCTTCCCTGCCAAGCTCGTATGGTACTGCGCATGCGCGGGCTTGGGTCTGCTTAAATAAGCTCCGGCGCAGCGTTTCGTTAGCATCATTTCTCTTAGGGCGATCACCACGAGTGGTCGTTCTGAGCTTCCCACGTTTCCATCTTTCCCTCCGCATACCTCCGTTTTCGTGGAAGGGCGACTGCCTCCGCTTCTATACTTCATTGCTGGTTTTACCTTCCGCTATTATCCATTCAGAGCTATGAATACGTCATCTGTTCCTTCGATAAAGGATGGTTTTCCTTCACCCGGTCCTCCATATCCTACCGCCGTTGTTCCGAAAACTTTCTCGTCTGCCGTTCCTCTTCCAGAACTGCTATCGCCCGGTACTGCGTCCCATCCCGGCACCGGCACCTCCGCTTCGTAGTCATCCTCTCCGCCTTTCGTGCTGGCCTCCTCGTCCCCAGCACGACATACCCCGAGCCGGTTGGTCGTCCTTTCTGGCTCTCCTTCCGTCCCGCACCTCCGGTCGGACGACGACATCCATGAAACAGCACCACGCACCCATTTATTGCCTCCGCTTGCCACTGAACCAGCCGTTTCTTCCAGTAAAGAAGAATCTATATCCACCCGTCAACCCTACATTTCCCAGGCGCCTGCTAGACGTTCCGGCTGATTCCCTTGTTGCGACCCTTCCTCTACCGGCAGCCTCGTCAGCCACCATCAGCGGTTTTTCCACACCTCCTTTCTCACTTTCCTAATGATGCCGGAGCCTTTTGCAAGTTTGGTTCCACAATACGACCCTCCGCTCCAATTTTGCCTTCTGCTAAACTGCCATCCGCATCATCTGAATTTCCACCGCCCGTCCTGCCGTCGCCAATCATCACTGTACCTCTCGGCGCAGATGCTGCCGCCTCTCCAGCTTTCTTTTCTTCGGGTTGCTTCCACCTTCCGTTCCCGTTCCCAACTTTTAACAGGCTCTTCTACGCTCCGGACTACCCTTCCGCGGTTTCACCACGGGAACCAGCTTCCAAGCCGTCCTCTCCCAAAACACTTTATATGGACCTAAGTTGTGAGGAAGACCTCAGCTACGACGTGCAATACACGATCCTGGGATCTGCATCTTTAATTTTTTTTAACCTTGTCACCACGGTTCCTTCCGACCATCCGAAGCATCACTCCGCTAGCATCCAATAAAGCATCTTCCTCAGCTTTGCATGTCCCTACCAGCCGGTAGCCACATCCTCCAGCCTTTCTTCTTGTACAAAGTACATCACCCAGCCGTCTTCCCCGAAAAAATGTCAGTGACAGCTCATATCGAAAAAATGTCAGTCCTGAATTTAACGCACAATTTCAGAATACAGGAATCTCACCAGATTCTTGCGAATTTTCAACAGACAGTATTCGTCCGTCTTCGTCAGGCACTAAGAGAATTTGTAGAGGTTGTAACTACATCGTGTTGGAGATCGTGATTCGAAACCAGCGCTCGGCGTGGCCCACTGTGTGCGTCGGACCTACTGGATGCTTCTGGCTCACTGGATGCGATGGGGCTACTACATGCAGCAGGTCCTCTCTCCCATCGGCTTGAGAGTCTCGCTGAAAAATCTTTCTTAGTAGAAAGCTGATTCCCGGATTAGAAGCACCCTGTGTATTCATTAGAGTAGCTCCATTTTTTACATGGTGCTGAATGGCCAGGGACTCTAGTCCTCTTAAATGACGATCATATGGGACGTTGGATTTTAGCAGTGTTGACGTTTTGCTCCAGCCAATCTCATGCTTCGTCTCCATGTGATGGGATGCAATGCTGTTTCTTGTGTCTTTATTCTTCGTATCTGCTATGTGTTGTTTAACTCTCTTTCTAACTCCCACTCGCGTTTCTCCAATGTAAACAGCACTGCACTCATCACATGGGACTCTGTACACTCCTTCACGTGTATTTGGGATCTTGGACAAAACACTCTGGTCCTCCTCGCACGTCACTTTAACCCGTTTTTTCAGCAGTTCGTCTTGATATTTCCACCATTCTTCAGGAATGTTTCAAAACGTTTTTCTTTCAGTGTTTTTATAGCCAACGAAAATATACGTTACTTGGATTTATCGCAGTTCCCCTTTGAGCATTGATTTTCCCCTAGAAGTTGTTTTCCCTGCTGGGATTGTATTACTACGCATGACCGAACTAGGCGAGTCTTTATAAGCTCGGCGCAGTGGTAGATTGCCATCTTTCTTCTAGGTCGTTCACCGTGTGTGGTCGCTCTGAGCTTTCCCTATCTGGTTCCTGATCCCCGATCCGCCTGATCTTCAATCAGGACCTAAAGATCGCATCCTGCTCCGCGGAGTTATACCTAACTACATTGCTACCCACTGTGCATTGGTCCTGCGCAACCTCCCTGGATTTAGCTGCGTCACCTAACCACTAATTTGGGTCGCATTTCTCAGAGATCTCGCGGCCAGCCGGCAGTCCGAGATAAATTGGCATTTCTCGATCCTTCCTCCTTCTCCTCCCTGTCCTTGCTCCGAAAACGGGAAGGCGGGGGGCACAAAATCTTTATAAAAAGCTATGACGTTCGATCCTACTGTCCGCCACAGAGATCCCTCTGGGATCGGATCCTACATCTCCATGCTTCTTGCTCCCACAGTCCTTGCGGTTACCCAAGCCCTTTCCCACGTTTTCACAACAGTTCTGTGATCCTACCAGCAGCCTTATTAATTGCTGCTCCTCCGGTTCTCACTAAGCATAGACCGTCCTCCATTCCTGACATCACGCCGTTACCGCCGGGACCGTCTCCGGTCCTCTCATCGAATTGGACCTACACATGATCTTCTAGGACCCGTCTTACCCTTACTAGCCTATCCATCACCCAGTCCCGGTCCACCCATTGCCCCTTCCTCCCGAAGTATGCAACAAGGTAATAGCTTCCTTCCAAAGTATAGCTTCCTCCCGAACAATGCAACAAGGGAGGGGAATCTGATCCTTCCACCATCAATAACCACTCACGCATATCCTCAGCAATCCTATACTTTGCCCCATCACCATTACGTTCCTATCTTTCTTTCACCTACAAACTCTTGACATTGTTCCTAGACTAGGATTGCGGCCAAACACATGCCTCCCGATCCTCGCAATTTGCGTACAGTATGACTTTGTCGCTGCTGCGATCCCGCATCCTGCAACTACCAACACTCACTTTGCCCTGCCATAATGATCGGCAATATCGCACTTAGTCCCTCAAAGGATTAGGCCATCCATCCGGTCCCGGTCCACACGCTCCTCAAGGGGAGTGTGCAGGACGCCTTTGGCTGGGTTAAACCTCCATCATTTGTTGTTTACACAGCGATCCGCCTCAGCCTCATTCGTTCTCATTAAGTCAGATTCACGGTCCACACCCACTCTTTCTCCCTCCTTACTGCCTTACTTTACACGGAGTGAGAGGAGACCGGGGGGGGGGGGGGACGTATCACCATTCAGGCTGCGTTTTGCTCTGCGACTTACCAAACTATGAAGCTGTATCGTCAGTCCTACTATCCGCCACGTCGATCCTCTGTTGCCAACTTAAGTTCCTCGATTCTTCCTGATTCTCCTCCCTGTCTTGCTCTGCAAAAGGGGGGGGGGTGGCGCATCTCGGCTACTAGAGGACAGTTACTGGGCAGATACGATCTCCTTCGACATGAAAGCCATCTGTTCCACGGATCAACTGCTGCGTGCGTTGCCAGTGTTGCTACCTGTTGCGCAATACTTCTGCGCAGCCTCCTCGTATTTGATCCGCACACTTATCCGCCTGCCATCCGCCGATTGTTTCATATCCTATAAGGCCACACACAATGGACATGCCTGTGATACAAATGGTTCGCTCAGCATTATCCTACACTCCTGCTTTCTTGGGTCCTGCAACTGCACTCTGCATCCCAACACTTGGTTTGCATTGATAACTCAAGTAAAGATTATGGGAAACTGGAATAATGACCAGACAGTAGGGGTGCTTAAAATAATTAAGCTACTGGTTTGGCTGCAGAATACTTACGGAAAGATAGTACAGTCAAGAATTTAATTAAATTCGAGGACATCAGGGATGCCTTGATCACACGATTTGCTGTCGAGCCAATGACAAATAAACTTGAAAGGTATAGGAATTTCAAACAGCCACTAGACTATGATGTAATGGCGTATGCGACAAAAATGGAAGAATTGTGTTTAGAAACTGTTGTTTTGTTACCTTCCACTGTTGCAAATTTTGATGACATCAGTAAAGCATTAAAGGACGCAGCATTGTAGCAATGCATTTCGTTTTGGGGTTAAAAGACGAGTTAAGGGGAGAGGTTTTGGGCAAGAACCCGACAACAATGACAGAGGCACGACAATATGCTGCTGCTCCGGCTGGCCGCCGTCACTGCTACTTCCCGCTGCACCCCACTTCATTCCAAGCTTGCAACTCGCTCCGCGATCCCACGAATTCAGAGAACAACACACGATCCGCTGATTGGTCCAGCATACTCCGTGTCCCCTGTTCCATTAGGTCCCTTCACCTCCGACATGGAGATTCACGAGTTGTCAACAACGTAGGACTCAACCGATCCGCACAGCTAATAGTCCGTCCTTTTCTGTCCGAACCTTCTGCTCTGCTTCTGCTGCCCTCCTGTCCTGGTGAGTTCCAAGCCACCTTTCATTACCAGCATCACACCGCTTTAACGTAAGTCGCCACCGATCTCCTCATTCGATCTTCTTCTCCGAGCCGCGCCTCTCGATCCAACAACAAGGCCCTCTTGTTCTTCCGCCTCAGCTCCTCGTTTACCGGCTGCATCTCCAGAATCATAGATAGATATTTTTAAGATGGACCTCAGACCCTGTCTCGCCACATCATTTAACGATCCTTTCGAAACTGATCCTCCTGACTTCATGCATCCATCTGAGGGAAGGGGAGGCGGACTCGATCCACCCATCATCAACGAGCCTCTGGCACACTCGTCCAGCACCAGTTTCTCCAGCTGCACCACCGGGACTGTAGTCCAGGGCACTACACAAGAACGTCCGGGACCAGTCCCGTACTTTCTACCCATTCATCACGGTCCTCCCGTCCCGATCCTCCGGGATTCTACCTCGATTACTCCCACGCAGTAAGTGAAAGGAAGGGAGACCTGATCCTTCCACCATCAACAACCACTTCTGCACATATCAAGCGATCCCATGCCTAGGCTTCTTGGCCGTTACGATCCTATCTAAACCTTCACCATCCACATTATAACCAACACGATTCTCACCGGCGGTACAGGACCTACATCACGCCGCCTCATCACCCTTGACATCACCTTATCACGGCCCTTCAGCTACTGCACGGCAATCATTAACTCTCAACACCGATCCCCCGGTAACTACTCCCACTTCCCAGCTTTCCATTTGGCAATATGCGTCGACTTCAAGCAGCTTCTCAAGGATCTCGTCGTACTCAGTGTGGCGGTACGACGACGCTCCGGGGTTCGTTCCACTCTTCCATGGGATGACTTCAAACTCGACAATCTCTTCCAGAGATCCACCATGCTCTCCGTGCCATCAGAGCTAAAAGGGTAGCCTTGGGATTCCTGATCCTTCAATAGCAACTTTCCAAACCAACACTCTCCACACTCTGCTAAAGATCATATCCACAAGGATCCTAGCTCATCCCCCAAACAAACTTGAGCTGCGGTTTACACATCCTCATCCATCAAAACATTTCGATTAGCCTGTTAGCAACATACTACTAACTTTCCCAAAAAGAATTTGGACTCTGCAATCGATTCCTGATTCACCTTGCGCCAGATCATTATCACTCTAGCGTCTACATAGGCACCCACAGCGATCCTATGGCAGCTGCCGATCCTCTTACAACTCTCGCTGGCAACGTACTGCTGACTTGCCGCTTGAACAATTTTTCTTCGATCCGCCTTCCGCCGGGTCACTGTCATCTCAGCATCAGCACCCTCCCATCTACAAAGCTCCCACAACGATCCTACGACAACTACCGATCCTCTTACAACTCCATCCGCCGAATGCTTCAACCCTCCCGATGGTCATCACGCCGCAGAACTCTCTACGTTCACGCCCTCAACAAGGTCAGCAGGTTTCATGCTTTAATAACAGCTTTATACCTTGTTCCCCTAGGTGCGGGACACCCTGTTGCGATATCCTGACGAATAAAAAATAATAATATAACAATATTATATTTTTATCCCACTCTTCAATACATACAGGATCGCATCCCCAATCTCTCACCAAGCCTACGTAAGCCGAGCCTGGGCTAGGTGCTGCGAACTTAGCCACCACTCTATATTGGCGTGAGTAATTGGTTGGGGCTGCAGGGTTGTCTTCACCGCGACTTGTTCCTGGGAACACTGGCTCGTATTGCGGGTGGCTCGAACCTAGCCCTCCTCCTAGGTGACGAAGTCTGCTATAAATTCAGGTAATGTATATTTTTGGCTATAAAAAGACTAAAATACCAGGCCCTGCACCTGGTTGATTTTAGTTTTTATTGCCTATACGAAAATATACATTACATCAACCCGCCCATCCTTCCCTCAATGAACTAGGTTCTAGGGGTTAGGAGAAAGATGGCAATCTACCACTGCGCCGAGCTTATAAAGGCTCGCCTAGTTCCGGTCATGCGCAGTAATACGAGCCCAGCAGGGAAGACAACTTCTAGGGGAAAATCAATGCTCAAAGGGGTTCTGCTATAAATTCAGGTAATTATATTTTCTTATAGGCAATAAAAACTAAAATCAACCAGGTGCAGGCCCTGGTATTTTAGTCTTTATGCTCACTTTGCTTGTAATAAAACCAAAATGTATATAGTTCCATTAGTTTCACATTTATCAGTCAATTTTTTACGCTGTATAAGGGATTTCGATACTACTTCACTCGCAGTTCGCTGTAAAGAAACCTTCTTTATAAAAAGAAATCATGGTTAGGCGTAGTATGTTGTTCTTTTTGAAGACAACTTGTAAAGAACAAATAACTGCCAGACAAGTCCAAATATTTTTGTTATATCTGGTCTTGTTGCTCTTACTTTTGTTAATAATCAGGTTATTTTCTATTAATAGCTGTACACTTGTGAAGAAAACACTGCATCAAACGAATTTGATTTCAAAAAGGCCTTAGATTTGCTGCAGTACGTCAACAAGGTAATTATAAAACACTTAAAATTGGAACATGGTAATGCACAATTCTCTGTATGTTTATAGTTGAAGTATACCTATTTATTTCTTGGCAAAAGCTCTTCATCTTCTGAAGGCACAATGTACTGAGGTCAAACTGGGTTTTTATGTTTGAAAGTACCTTGTATATCAGGAGTTGCTTCAGAGTGGGGATCATATTGTTTCACTTGATTGCAATTAAACTGAATGCCCCAACAGGCCATCGTCAACGGTCAAAGCTGGTAGACTTCATCTTATTCGTGCAATTTTCACAACTGTTTAATCAACTTCTTAAAACTGTGAACGTGTTGCCCTCGATCGATGGTAAAACGTTAAAATGTTGTCTGTCAATTCGAGGTTAACCCTTTGACTGCTGAATTAATTTTCTATTTCCAAAAAAAGTAGGGGTAACCTGGACGGGACTCGAACTAGCAACTTGAGGGAGCTCTTTAACTTCAGGCACACGCCTCTACCAACTCGCCCACGGCCGTCTTTATAGAGTCAGCTTGTTAAGGAAACCTAATATTATTGTCATTTTCTATTGTTGGCCATCTCGTGCATACTTTGGACTCTGCTTTTAGGACTCCAAGCTGTGCTTGTGTTTTTGGCGAGTATACTCGTCTTCAGCACTTTAAGGGTTAAAACGACAGGAGGTGCCACCTGTACCTGATGCTTAGACAATGTTTCGAAAATACAGTTCTATGTTTCTCTCAATTTTGAATTCTTAATTCGAATTTAAAGATATGCAAAACTCTGCTGAATTTCTTTGTATCCTCTCACACCTTTACCTACCACTTCTTTTAAATGAAAACCCATAAACGGCGAATACAGTGGTTTTGAAAAGTCATTTTAAGAAATCTAATCACCCCTACACAACCAGGTAGAACACAGTTCACTGTTCGACTTGAATTTTCGAAGAAAAAACCGTTCCTCAGAAAATAACACATCACGGAGAAAAAATAAGTTCTTACATGACTATTTGTAAACAAAAATTTGAAATGACGCGTGTGGGGGAGCAGACCACTGATCTACATAATGATCGCTTCCAAGGAGATTCCACTTCCTGTCAAACTCTGCTGTGAGCTGATGGTGCACCAAGCTCTCAATACGGTTGTATGATGGTCTGTGAGGTTCATAAGGGGGACACGTCGTCGGGAAAAGCGCTTTATAGCCAAAGACTCCGAAGCGCGGAGGGGGGGGGGGGCATGTTTTGTGTTAGACTTCATTAAAACAGAAGTTTGATTCCAAGCTATGGAGTGTCCGTTCTTACTGCGTTGTTGGGCTATACCATTGTGCTTCTCCCCACAGCGGGTGGCCCCCATGTGTTCATCTACTTGTACTTCAAGTTTCCTCTTGGTCTCACCAATATAGACTGCTTCGCAGTCTTCACAGGGAATTCGATACACAACTGCAGTGAGATCCCTCAAATGTGCTGGGGGCTGTGTGGACTGCGCAAGTTAGTGGGGAAGAGGGGGGAGTAGAAGTTTGAACTTTGCTCTTGGTTGATTATCGGCGGGTGGTGGGCAGTAGAAGTTTACAGGGGAGGGGGAGGGGTTGGGGTGCGCCAAGGAGGTGTGGGTTCTTTCACAGATGGAGGAGCTTTTTTAGATTACGTGGAAATCGCAGTCGGCTCTGTACGCCATATTGATGTTATTCCCTCGCTTCTACCAGGTAAGAAAGTAACATACTCCACTGGTTGGATCGGTAGCTGTTCTGTCTCTTTTGGCCTGCTGGTGTTTCCACGATGCTATGCTCATTTCGTCTCGATGTTGGTCAAATTTGCTGGAAATCCTCTATTCGAGGAATACAGTTTTAGTTTGGGCAAGAAATTTTTTCGCTATCGTTAGAGTGTACGAGTGCTCAGCAATGCGCCTGAGCTCGTTCCGCAGGAGTGCCCTAAGTTGTGAACAACGATGTCCGAATTTGTAAAGTAGAATAACAAAAAAACTTCGTATAAAAATGTATATTGCACTGGAAAAAAATTTAATGTAAATGTAGAGGGATAAACATCTTATTTTCTCTCTTGTTGTCAAGGATGAAGCGCCTAGGTTAGTTAGACCCTGACTAAACCTTGTTAACCACCTGGTGTGTGGCATGGCAGCTTTGTTGGCTGGAAAGATTTGGCTTCTTTTTCTGAGGGTAAATTTCTGTGCCAAATGCCTTTTACCATATTTTTTATTTCTATGGCTTATTTCGTATTTACTTCTAGCATATTTTTTTTCCGGACAATTTGAGGGTTGGTGCAACATTTTTTGCGAGTTCATTTTCTATTTGTTGATGAAATAATTTGTATAATTTGTGCTTAACAGTGTGATTCTTTTGGTATGTTTTAGGATACATGCAGCACGAACCTTGATGAATTGAAATTGCATATATGGTGTCGTGCTGTTCTAAAAGACAGGTGAGTTTGAAGCTCATAATTTTTATTGCTTTTCCGAATTAGGGTTCGTGCAAGACCAGTCAACAAAAATGTAAGCATTTCCAAAACTTTTAACACAATTTTTTAAAGGACCCATTTTTATTCAGAACACTTCCTAAGCATTAGGCCTAGCTAATGTCTGCAGTGTGTGTTGGATGGAAAAAGCATGGGTGGATGATTGGTCAGTGGAAAGGGGTTTGATCACTGCTGACTTTATTTTAATTAGTGATCAGTTATGTGTCTTCTTTAATAAGGCTAAACCGATCCTTTCGCAGAAATATCGATAACTCTGGAACCGTTTGAATTACCGACATGCGTTACGCAGCGTTTGCTTAGGAAATCACGGAGTACCGTCTTTTATTTTAATAATTATTGCACTTTTACACTTTTGCAGAAAACGACAGTACACCGATAGTACACCGCCGACACCGTAAAATTGGGGATATTTGTGTCAGTACCGGTATCGGCTAAATTTTTAAAACCGATTCAGTATTGGATCGGTAAAGTTGGTATCACTGCAGCCTTAGTCTTTAAAAATAAGCCAATCATCCTTAACGGGTTTTAACGTGTAAAGTAACCATTTGAAAGGTTTTATTTTTTGCCATCTTTCCATAGGTGCAAACTCCCTAGTTAATATCTCTTTAAATTTCAGAAGTTATTACGAAAAAAGAGGGAAAGTAGTACAGGTTTCTTTACGGGACCGCATCCTTGAACCACGTACCTGATAAATGTCCTGTGTATTTGCTTAGAACTTGTTTTATGCAAAACCTGGAACTCAATTGTTGTTGATATATTAAAATTTGTGTTGTGTGTTGGTGTTTGATCAGTTTGACATCAGGAAGGACGTAGTTTTCACATAATTCCACGATCATAGAAAATTTACAATTTCAGCAGCATTATACAAGAAAACGTTTTCTGAAATGGTAGTATGTAACTTAACAGGTTTTACGTTCTATTTGTCACCGTGGAATTGTAAGTTCTCATTCGTAGCATCCTCCTCACTGTGTTACATATTGGGGATTCTTCCCTGCTGTACGGCTCTTTGTAACCTGTGTTGCGTCATTTCCGTTTGGAAATGCATGCAAAATTTACGTCACTTCCGTCCCCACTTCCCCTCCGCCCTCCTCTGTCTCTTATACTCCCCTTTTTTCGTGCCGCTGGCGCGAATGGTTGTGTGATCGACCATGTCGTTGTTATTATAATGGAAAATGGCGAACAACGGCAACTTCAGGTGGAATGAACTAGTTGGCACCACAAGCAAGGATGGATGCTGCGTTTCGTGGACGGTCTTCGTACAAAGGCGGGAAACCGACACCCGTTGGAAGTGAATGGCTGCCAACAATTGAAGACGAGTGAGACAAAATGGCGGCTCATGTAGACAGCGTCGGCCGACATGGTGAGTACGATGTAGGTGGGTAGAAAAAATGTATGCTGTGTGCGATTATTGTGTAACGGTGGAAAAATAACGTGGTAATCCGGTATATGTTGCATGGCCAGTGGGCGTATGGACAGTGACAAGCCTACTAGTGCCGACACGTTGGTAGAGTGAGCAAAAATTCCACGAACTCGGTCGTGAGGCGAAACAACGTGCAAATTATTATAATAATAAAAAAGACCACTTGGTGAAAAAGAGAGACGGGCCGAACAGGTCAATAGGCTTAGGGAGTAGCGGTTGTGCTAGGTTCGTTTGGAAACTGAGCGTGAAAGATGTCGGAGGTTCGACATGGCCGAGTGGAAAGTTAGTGCGTTGCCCTGTCTGGCCACGGAGTGATCGGCGATTAGCGCATCGGAGTGGGCCTTGAAAGCGAGTCGTTGTGGCGCTGGGCTTAGGCAACGGAGACATGCATTGCACGAAGAAATTGTGAGAATGAATTCTGTCTTACGGACGAGGGGGACCGGGCAGGGATCCGACCGTGAATGCCGTCCGAGGGACGAGGTATGGAGTAAGCCTAACGAGGGAGTTGTGCCGTAGGCAGAGTTATATGTGGGGAAAAATAATAATTTTGGGATTAGGAGTGTCCTCAAGAGGTTGGGGCGAACTCGGCGGTACGGATTGGGTGACATTCGTAGTACGCGGTCGGAAACGGTGCCATGGCGTAATTGTAAATATCTGGATGACAATGCTAACACTAAAAAGAAAATGCATGTGGCAGCCGTAGGAGGTGGTCTATTGGCCGGAAAGTCAGCAATGTGATCGTGAGAGAAATTAGTGCCCGGAATTAGGTCAGGCAGGTGTGACAGTGAGCCTAATTGGTTATTAATTTTTTTTTATTTTTTTTTTACCTGAGGCGGTGGCATTTGGGAAAAACGACCAGTGTGCACAATGGATCCGGATTTTTAGAGTGGTGGTATAACCACCGACCAGTGTGGTGAACTCAGCCTGGGCATGAATTAATTTCCAATCGTTCTGTAGTCGAGGCAAATGGCTGGCAGAGTTTATTTCACCTCGGACGCCGGGTTTATTCCACTGTACGGATCTGATGTCAGAATGGTGATGTGGCGTTACGACGTTGCGAGACAATTTTTGGCTTGCTACTGTTGCTACTTAATTTACAGGTCTGTGCTATGGGCCCGGTCGATTTGCTTTACCAACGTTAACGGGTACAGATGTGTCTGGGGCTGTCATTGTTGCAACAATGCGGGGGGTGCAGGCCATAGTGTGCATAATTGAAACATGTCAACACTCGGTGTTATATGCTGTTTTAGCATCTTGGATACCTGGTAAGGATGGCTCCAGGGAAAGAATCAATTGTACGGTTCTCAGACAGCTTGACTCATGGTCTGCTTTGTGGTGTCAGATGCTGGGTGATGTGGAGGTTTCGAGTGAGTGGCCCACGTGGGCGCTGGCTGTGCTGCTGTCCGCCTCTGCATCTAACTTCGGGTGAGGTGCTTCCCTGGGGTGCCCAGGGCAGATTGGGGGCCGAGTAGGCGGCGTTGCACATCAACGTGCTAGAAATGTTGACAGTACTGGACGCGGTCCGGTCGTCCCAAGTGCGTCTGCGGGAGGGCATGTGCTGGTGGTATCAGACTGTAGGGCCTCTGTGGTGTACATCAATAAACGTTGGGCGGAATGAGTTCCGCAGATTCAGTACTGTAGTTCTGGTATTGACAGGCACATATGGGCTGTGTTCTGGGGGCAGTGTTCAGTCCAGGGCCGACGGGCTACCTCACCACTGCAGAGACAAGTTCGGCTTTCGAGTCTCGACTGTCGCCGAAGTTGGTCACGGGTGTCTGCGCCTGGGAATGGGTGCCCAACATGTTCTTGTTTACCTCCACGGCAACAACACAGCTGCTACGGTTCAAGACGTGGGTCAGGTGCCCCGGTACAGAGGTGGTGGACGGACGCCTTCAGGGTATCGTGAGCCGGTAGGTGTCTGTAGGTGTTGTTCTCCCGTCCTTCTAGCGGACAAGGCTGTACGCAGGCTCAGGGATGATGGAGTCCAAGGGTCATGGCGTAGGCATGAGAGACGGCACCGTGGTTCCTTTCGCTACGAGCAATGCCTAGGTTTGGGCCAAGCACGTTGCCCATGCGGGATGATCTTCTATGGGTCTCTTATGCTAGGTCGGCGGCCACAGGTTCTGAAGGCTATGGGTCGTCTAGTGTGTCGGTGCAGGGGACGTTGACAGACCCGTGCAGGGGACGTTGACAGACCCGTGCGCACCGACTGCGTGGTTGGTGGGTTAAGATTCCGTGTCATTGTACTTGGCACGGTTAGAATCTGTCTCAATACGTAACACAGTGAGGAGGATGCTACGAGTGAGAATTGAAGATTCTACCAGAGAACTTGTTCTCGCAGGAAAATCAAAGTTCTCAGAGTTGAATCCGATGAAACTGTTGAGTTGCTTACCCTCCCTGCTATGGAATGTTGCGGTGCTGGCCGCGGGCGAAAAGGAGTGGAGTATAAGAGACAAAGCAGGGCGGAGGGGAAGTGGGGGCAGAAGTGACGTAAATTTTGCATGTATTTCCAAATGAAAATGTCGCAAAACAACAGGTTACAAAACGCCGTAGGGCAGGAAAGGAACCCCAATACGTAACACAGTTTCGTCGAATTCTATGATTGTACAGTTTCGCCGGATTCTACGGATTCTATGAGAACAAGTTCTCTGGTAGAATCTTCAATTTTCTGTGGAAAATGGTATTTGTTAGGGAAATCTATGCAATTCTATCGGTGAGGGTTGTTTCTTACTATCTCACTGTGCTGTGCTCTTGTTTGGTGATCCACTGTGACTCAAACTTACAAAGAAAGGACGTGACACTCTTTAAGCCTTTCTAATCACAACAGTGTCAGAGATATGTTGTGTGCCTCATTTGTCATTTAGCCATGTCAGTTGTATTTATTGAGGCTGGGGTGTCACCTTACGGATTGTGTTGGATGGGCACTTAGCGTGAAAGTATCAAAATTTGCGTTTGCACGATAAAAAAAACTTATTGTTTCAGTCATGATGTCTTCTGTTGGATAAGTAGGTCGACTGCAGAATTGAGTGTTTTCTCAAAGGAGGATCTGAAAATTATATTCGGAATGGTACACACGGAACTAGTGTACTTTGGTGTGATGTACCCCAGCCATTTGTATTTTTGTTTTGTATGTGTAAAGTGGCATGTTTTGTGTGTTTTTAGTTGGATAGATGCTGACATGGATTCTCCGGTGGAAGCGTGTAATGAAACTGTGTTCTTCAAAGTCGTAGATTTGATATTCAATGAAGGTAAGATTACGTAGGTTTTTTGTAATATTATTCAATTCTTCACAAGCAAAGGCATTATTTGCCCTTTATATACTGTAGGACTCTTGTCTAATTCGGGTACAGCGTGAGAAATTTGGTGAAAACCTGTTAATTTGACGGTACTTTCTTAATAGCTTAACCAGTGGTGTCGTTACATATGTTTATATTTTGTCTTGTAACAGTTGTCTCACAGAATGGAGCATAGCCAGTGCCGAATTGGCGCGCCCGGGAAACCGGGATTCCCTGGGAGGCCCGTACCACAGGAGGCCCTCATCTTGCAGCTTGGCAGTTCGGGACCTTCTGTAATGCAAAGAAACTAACACATGGTCACAATTCACACTTCATGCATAGCAATCTGGGGGCTAAATAGCCAAAAAAAGTAATAAATTAGTTTTCCAAAATTTTGCAAAAAAAGGGGCCCCACTTGCAGTTTTCCGGGGAAGATCACCCCTACCCAATTCTACTCTGAGCATGGCAAGACATGAGATAGTATTTCTCACTGCAAGTTGAAAACCATCATGGCTACTTCTGTGATTTAATGGCTTAGCCTCCAGAAACGTTTTTCCTTGGATCATTTTGATCTAGTGGCAGATACCAGACGTATTTCCAGTAAAATTGGATGGTTGTGGTTAGTTTTCATGAGCCCGACCTTAATTTATGTGTTAAGAAGGTTTAAGAACAGGATTGTTCTATAAACGATTGTGAGGGATAGGTTGACGCCACCCGGTGGTGAGCTAATGAAACCTCTTACAGTGCAATTTGAGGTCTTGAGTATGGAGCATAAATATGTTGAACACTGGCAAACGGCACCTACAATGGCTAAATAACAACACGGAAAATTTCTTCTAAATGAAAAAAATTGATTTAGTGGAATCAGTTAGTGTGAAAAAAGTGTAATCAATTTTTCTATATAAATAAATTTTTGATGAAGATCAAATGTTTTGCAGATAGTAAGACGCATTATTTTAAAGATAAAATTAGTTTTTACTACCGTAAATTATTTACCTTTAGGAAGTATTTTAAATAAGTAAAAACTGATTTCATCTTTTAAAATAACATTTCTTACTATCGTCAGAATACTTCAGTAATATGTGCTAAAAGCACTTCTTTTACGCTTTTTAATGCTCAATTAAATTTATTGAAATTATTTGCCCAATAATCTAGTTCCTACTAATTCCCACTGGTGGCACTGCTCTGCATTTCTTTATTAACACGAACAGGCCGCCGTGACGTCCTATGGCTTGTGGTAAAGATCGAGTTCAGACTTGCTGCTCGATTTTCATGGGAAAAAAATGTGCTTTCACTCGCCCTACGATGTCCAAAGAGCGCTTTAACGAGATACTAGCCTCCGGTAAGTATTCAGTGTGCACTCACAAGAAAAATCCTAATGATTTACATCCTCCATACAAAAAATGCAGTTGTCAGCTTCTGCTTGTATGGGTTACAACTTTCCCATTTTCTTCGGAGGAGCGAGAAGTCCTCCTGTCATTGTTAAGCTCCATGGAACAGAAGGCGGCTCGCAAAGAATGTTTGGGAAATCACAGTCACGACATTTTCTGTAAGCAGGGAGCTAATCCTTAGGAGGGTTTTGACAGGTGCATATTAGAAATTTAATGCTGTAGGCAATGAGTGCGGTCACTTGATCTTCCATCTTGACCTGTCAAACGGGAGAAGTGGCAAATAGCTACAACAAACATGAAAGTACGGAGTGCACGTGCGTCAAGCATGCGTGCCAGAAACGAAGTGAGAATGGCAGGCATTATAGCAGTATGATATAGACCGCGCTGCCATCGCTCCAAGTGGGAGAAAGACTAAACTCATCGTAATGACAATTAAAACGTCAAACAAGAGTTTTAATTAATTCTGGGCAATTAAAACAGCAAAATCTAAATGATTTAGCACATAAATGGAAGATTACTATTTTGCAGATAGTAAGAATCTACTCGTTTCCTGTTGTGAGTTTGTTGATGTGAGGTACAAGGTTCACTGTGTCGGATTCGAGTTTATTTTGAGGCTTGAATGCTGTATTTCTTCAAGAATTGCTTATTGGAATCAATTTTGCCTTGTAGCGTCAAATTTGAAGCGGCGTCAGCGTCAGGGTTTTTGTTGACATTTTCCCTTCATTTGTCATTGTCATTTGTCATCTTTGGAAAGCGTGATTTCGTTTGGTTTCTGCGCTTTCTGGAACTCCTTATAGTTTTTCGCAACTTCTAGATATGCCAATTCTTCTTCCTTTCTTATTTCTGGTTTCGTTGAAGAATGATTTTGAAAACTTTTTTATTTCCATTTTAATTTTTTGCAAATGGATTTCTTTGAGTCAGCTTTAGTGTCAACAGTGGATTTTGTTGTTGTTTATTGTCCTGTTTTGACGTTTTTTCTTTTTGATGCTGAAAATTTGTCAGTTTGTCACGGTCTGTGTGATGCACTGGGCTTGATGAACACTCACATTTTTTATTTTGTGGTGTCACCTTTTTAAGCACCTTTTCGGATATCTCCGATGAGATCGTTTTTTACCCTGTCAACCATACCATGGAGCCGTGGCTAGCCGTGTGGTGGTTGACTTCCCAACCTCTTCCCAACTTAAGGTGAGCGGTAACAGCCCTTCAAAGAGAGGAAGAGGGATATTTTGAGGAAGAGGAAGGAGACCTTCTCTAGGTACTGACACAAACGTAATCAAGTCTTTCCCCATTCACCAACAGGTGGGGAGAAGGTCAAAACTCCACCTGTCGGAGTGGAAAAAGATAACAAACGACTCCTACGTTCTATCCATAATCAAAAACGGTTACATGCCCCCTTTCGCATCCCTACTGGCTTTATCCTCGAAACCACCCATTTGGATTCAAGAAATTCCTTTCAACCAAAGTCTCGAATCCGCAGTTCAAAAGTACCCATAAAACCCAAACGGGTTTTGGAGTCCTGCAAGAGTTATAAGCAAGAGAGGATGAAGAACAAGTTAATTTTCAACCTGAGGAAAATAAACCAGCACTTCAACAAAGTTCATTTCAAGCTTGAAATCATCACATCCTTCGGTACCGAAAATTAAGAGGGACGAATTCACCATCTCCATCGATTTCAAAGATGCGTGTCTCTGGGCTGACGAGCTGTCGAGAGGAAGGGAAGTACTGACGCCATCATTTCTCAAGCCTTGTTTCTCAAATGGAGGAAACCGTTCGTCGATCTTTTCCCACAAAGTTTAACCGTCAACTCCCAAACTTCGTGCCCCCCCCCCCTCCCTTCTAGACCCAACAGCCTGGGCAACCAACGCCCTCACCATCTCATGGGGCAAGATATTTGGTAAGCATTTCCTCCGTTCTCTCTTTTCCATTCGGTGGGGGTTTCAACAAAATCGGGCAGTCCCGCGACTCCTTCATTCTTGTAGCACCAATGTGGCCAAGTAGCATCATGGTTTATAGAGTTAATGGAATTAAAGAGGGAAGACCTTGTTCCTCTACCTCTAACCCAGGGGTTTCTAATGCAACACAAGGAGAAGACTCGTTCAAAATTCGTTATTCTTCATCTTCACGGGTTGAGACTATAACGACCAACTTCAAACAAGTAGGATTTTGCTCTCCTGTAATCAAACGTGTTTTGCTCAACCTTCTAAATTCAACCGTCCACATTTAATGAAACCAAGTGGAAAAAATGTTATGGTTGGTGCACATCAAATAATTTCGACCCTTGCAATACTTCGATCACTCATTTGGCCTCATTGTCGGAAGATCTTTTCAACAAAGGACTTCTTCCAACAGCAATTAAAGGTCATTGATCCACCATTATTCTGTTTTATCTTGCATTGGAAACAATCCAGTCATTACGGCAAAGAATTTGACCATTCTACTTTGAGTGATAGAAATA
>JAHWFP010052400.1:0-13412 GCA_023313725.1 Lithobius niger | reverse complement strand
AAATATATCTTCAACTTTCATTTAAGTCTAATTACATCCATTTATCTAATTTATAACGACTACTACACCAGTTTAAAAATGGAACTTAAAGTAAAACGATACAAAAATCAAAGCGCTACATCGTAGATAAAACTGCAGTAGCTTAGCTTCTAATTAAAATAAATCCTGTAAATTACCCTCGCTGGCAAATATACACCTTTATCTTTCATTTAAGCCTAATTACAACTATTTATCTAATTTAAAACGTCTATACCACCAGTTACAGATGGAACTTATCGTAAAACTGTTCCAAAATCAAAGTGCTGCATCGTAGATAAACTACCGTAGCTTAGCTCCTAATTAAAATAAATCGTTTTAATTACCCTTATTGGAAAATATACATCTTCGTCTTTCATTTAAGCCTAATTACATCCATTTATCTAATTTAGAACGACTACTGCACCAGTTTAAAGATTGAATTTGTCTTATAATACACATGTGCGCTGTTGTATCTATATAGCATACATAAATGGCCAATAGAACTTAAATGACGAATTTCGTCCAGAAGGGTTAATTTTACGAAAATATGCATAGAACATTTTCTGAAGGAAATTCCATTCTAAACATTATTGGTACCTGGTTTGTTTTCGATCGGATGAATGGTTTAGGCGCTAGAAGCAAAAATCTGTTTTTTGGTTCGCCAATTTTGGACGCCATCTTGAATTCCGAGCTTGGGAGGAAAAATTCGACTTGGCACCGCCCAGATTCGGATTCAGCATACCAAAATTAAAGTAAAACTGCCCGGTGCCCAAATGTCTCAATATTTGCCGTTGAAAGTTAATTTTTGGGTATTTTCTTCCAGTCTATTAGGTGGGTACCTTTAAGCCTTCGAGGTGTAACACTAAATTCTAAACACGTAGTTTTTTTTACATGAGTTCAGTTGAGCGTTTTGCGTTTAGCACAAAAAAGATCCACAGACTGGTTAAGGATTGTTTTCTAATGCTGACGAAAATAGACATTACCTGTCTTTTCCTTATACCAGTTCCTCCTAATGAAGCGCGAATCCCAAGCGAATTTTGTTGGCTTCCCTGCCGGGGTCGTAGCTCTTTTCAGCGCATGTGCTGGCGCAGGCGTCTATATAAGCGTCCGAGGTGGACCACTTCATCGTTCTTCCTAGGGCACCACCGCGTGTGGTTGTTCTCCAGCTCTCCCGCCTTTCGACTTCTTCAAACCATACGTTGTACGGATAGTGTTTGTCTGCAGCACATTTGCGACCGTGGACTTTCCTGTGGTCTTAGCACTTGTGGATTCTTCTTTAAACGGTGGATCGACTGTTTTGAGCCGCCGTCTTCTTCCGTCTTCGGCACTCTGGCAACTGCCTTCTTTCGACTCGACCAAGCCTCACTTCTCGTCACGGTCCTCCTCGGAAACCGTATCCAATACAGCAATCCCTTTTCCTGTCCTGGCTTTGACTCGAACCCCTCGGCCGCCCCGCATCTCTCAGTTGGCTCCTTCTCGGCGCTTCGGACGACTGTCTTTTTTTCAAGCCACTTCAAGCCCCATCAGCTCGACGGCCTTATCCGGCCCATGTACTTCCTGGTCTACTTCGACGCTTTCTCGGTGAACGTGTTTCCCTCCGTTTCCCTCCAGCCGCACCGTCGCCCGGAACCTTCTTCTCGACGTACACCTTCTTTGCCTCTGCAGCTTCGTCAAGCCGAGCGTCTGACGTTCATCCAGTTCTGTTTCACCTTCTGTTTCACGTCTGCCAGCTACTGTCCTGCCACTGACTATTCCTCATTTTCCTCGGTCCGTGAACATCCAGCCCGCAGTTCCTGCTACAGCTTGTGATCCTTCCTCCGCACCTGTATGTTGCTGCTATCAGCTCTCCATCAACTCCGTCATTGCCCTCTGCACCTGTTGTTTATCGGACAATCTGCAGTCTCCCGGCACTGTGCCTTCATGTCTTCTGTGTTTAGAACTCGAATTGGACTCCTCGGACTCCCCTTCTGCGGATTTGCCTGGCCCTGGACCGTATGCAGCGGTCCCTCGGATGTGTTCCCCGGAATTCCTTTCTCTGTCCACGATCTCCTGTCTCCATCTCCAGGATGACAGTTTCGTTACCTGGGATCTCTCGTCTCGTAGCTCCTTCAAGCCCGCCGTCTCCCCCTTCTTAGTGGCCCAGCAGTTCATCTCCGTCTCTGCCTTCACAGTAGCCTAGCGATTCGTCTCTGTCTCCTCCTCTACAGAGGTCTACATCTTGCACCGCCATCCTTGCGCCCATGCTTGTATTCTTCAACAAAAAAAAAACCCCAAGAAAACACAAACAATCTGGAATATTGTAATCACAAACTTCGGCACTGACCCTGTCCACATAGCTTCTGGCATTATTTCACGAAAGGATGTTCAACGCACAACGTGGTATTTGTGACAAGATTCCTTGTCGTTACGTGCCTGGTCCACCTCTGGTTACCAAAACATATTCTCCCCAACACATGCTCCGCAAACCATTGCGGTCACTGAGCTCCTAACTGGATTTCCACGCCACGTTGTACTTCTTACCACCTTATGTACAATCCTTATCAGGTCTTCCAGTCTCCTCTATGCAGACCTTACCGACTGTCTCACCTTCTACTAAGAGTTCTTTCGAGCCGGCTACACCAGTTCTTACCATGCCAACTTCTACTGAACAATCGTCGGTTTCCCCGGTCCCCCTACGTAAACCGTGCCAGTTGTTCTACTATCTGCACCGAGTTCTTCCGTTCCTCTATCTGCTCCTTTCCCTCTTCCGAAGTTCTTCGTGCTGCAGTGATTCACGGTCTCCTTTTAACACCACATGACTTAGAAAATCTTGATGTGAACATTTCTTTTCTCCTCGCAACGGCTCGCACCTTTTCTATTGAATTAGAAGAATTCCGTGCTACTTCCACCGAGCTCCAGACTCTTCGTACTAATGCCATGGACATGAACAGTCTTCGCGGCACTAACGTGCAACAAGAACCCACTTTTCGTTTTCTTCGGGAATCCAATGCCTCTCTGGCTGCTGAGATTGGTTGTCTGCAGGCAAAAACGACATCTTTAAAAACCATGAATGCCCTTCTAAAAACTAAATTCCGTTGGCTGTCAGCACTGCCTACAACACCACCATGGCACACTCAGCACTACGCTTAGTCCTGAACTCTGCTATCTCCTTACGGGCCTTCACCAACCAATTCCCGATCTCCGCGCAGTCCATCAGCGTCCAAGCCTCGATCGCCTCAGGCTGACCCCTTCGGTCCTTGGCGCGCTCCACCTCTGTGCCGTCTTCTTCTCAGACTTCAGGTTCGCAAGAATGTTATCTTCCGCCTCGTGCTAAGCCTCTCACCCTGATTTCATCCTCCAAGCCTCGGCCTGAGTCCCCATCAGACCCCCCCCCCCCACCTCCCTACAATCCCCACCGTCTTCAAGCTCTCTGTCTCCGACGACTGCTTCTCGCATCATAACATCGTGCTCCGCAGCGGCTTTATCTAAGGAGTTTCGCGACCTCAGTGCTTACAGTTTGTGGCAATTTGACGATGCCGCCCCTTTCCTGGGATCACCCATTACTTGGATACCTCCACTCGCCAATTACCATGCACTGCTTGTCGTCGTCTAGCAAAGGGTGTTGTGCTCGGGTTCCATGCGCTTCCTGAATAATTCTTAAAACAATTCCCTTTCCAAACCCCTACAGTGGTCACTTTGAGGAACCGTCATCACACCGTTGTTATCCCCCCTGGGTTTTCCATTAAATCATGACAACCATATACCAACTTTCACCCGAACTCCTCTCGAGCAGCAACAGGCCGCCGCTCAGTGAAATACTTTGTATGCTTCTGGGAATCTCACTCGTTGTACTTCTAGCCATTCACGAGCCCGAACATATTGTGCTTCTTCACTCACACGATAACTGGTCCTGCTCGGCTCCTAATTAACTCGCTGCGATTTCGGTTCCTTGTTCCTTGCCCTCTTCATGATCTTCTAATTTTATGTTCTGTGCTCAGCGCCGATCATTGAACACACCAAGTTATTTTATGCCTACACTCTTCCTAGTTCCGGTATATTCCATTCCTTCAATTAAACTGTACTCAGACTCTTGATCCACAGCTTCGGTCTTCATTCTACATACCCTTCCGATCCGCTTCTTACCAGCCATGTCCTAGACCTTTCCAGCCCTGTGAGCCATGTCTTACACCCTACCAGTCTCATCCACATTGAGGTAATGAAACATTCATTATCATATGCCTCTTTCATTTCTCAAGCCCAGAACACGATCGCCACCCATTCAGTTGTGACCCAATCCTTCTTACGTTGTGTCAAGGCGCACCTACGTTCCATAGACCACCTAGTGTGTCACCAGTTTTCACTGTTCCCTTCATGTTGAGGTCTCCTCTGTTCCACACCTTCCGACCTCACTCTTGAACTGCCGTCGCTCGGTTCCTCGGTCCTGCGTTTCTCTACCGCTCCGCGTTCCGTCTCACGGTATTACACGTCTACCCTTCAAGCCAGTCTCTATCCGGCATGCCTTGTTTTGTGGTCACTTCCTTCACTTCCCTATCGTCAAGTCAATACTGATGGATGACGCTCGGTTCACAGGGTTTTGAACTTTGGGGCCACCGACTCGTTGCAGGGGCAGTCACTAACCTTGGCCCCGCCACCATGTTTAACGAAGTCTACTATAAGGAAAAGACAGGTATTCTATATTTTCGTCAGCATAAAAAAACATTAAAATACCAGGGTGAGGCCTGGTTGATTTTTGTTTCTATTGCATAAAAAAATATACATTACCTCTACCCGGCCGGTCTCCCCTCTCAGTCGCCAAGGTTACCACTCAGAGGAAGAAAGATGAATAGTGGTCCTCCTCGGACGCTTATATAGAGGCCTGCGCCTGCACATGCGCAGAAGGGATCTACGAACCCGGCAAGGAAGCCAACAAACGTCGCTAGGGGTTTGAGCCTCATTAGGAGGAATTGCTGTAAGAAAAAGGCAGGTAATGTATGTTTTCGTTTAGCCAATAAAAACAAAAGTCAACCAGGTCTCACCCTGGTATGTTAATGTTTTCAGCGTACTCACATGTTTGCTGGTTTTCTTGGCCGTTAGGATTTTGGTTTAGTGTCCAGCGATGACTGTAGGATTGTCTTTTGAGGCCGATTTCGGTCGTGATCGTTGGGCGGCAAAAAGAAGCATGGCAGCATGCGCATTCCTGTTCTGAAATTATCGTCCATGATTCTTTGACGTTTTAGTCTTATCTACCTCGAAGTCTTCGTTTTTCTGCTCGGGCGCCATCTTTCGTCATGCTTCCTTCCCTATTCTTTTCCATCCCTGGATAGCCGAAGGAAAACAGACAAGTTCTTGCAATGAACGGGTTTATTCATGGAGAGATCATGAATGTCCTCAAGCCAGGTCTGGTACGAACTGTATGCGTGGCTTCCCTTCCTGCCACAGGGTGGCTTGCGCGCATGCGTGAGCATGGGAGAGAGAGAAAACAGGGAATGAGGCGGACGTGTGATTACGGCATCATCACACTCCAATGGGACAAAGTCAATACATATTACTGAAGTAAGTATTTTGCAGATAGTAAGAAACGTAATTTTTGACACTGCTTATAATAAGTTTTTGCTATCCTAAAATACTTACCGTCAGTAGAACCCACCCACCTCTCCACTTTCGCTGAATCCGATGGTTTATAAGCGATATGGCATCACGGCGGCCTGCTCGCGTTAATAAGGAAACGCAGAGCAGCACCACCTGCAGTAGATAGTGGAAACTAGATTATTGAAAAAATTATTAAATAAATTTAATTGATCATTGAAAAGAGTAAAATAAGCAATTTCGGCACATATTACTGAAGGTAATATGTAATCTTGCCTTCACGAGGTAAAAATATTTTAGGATAGTAAAAACTATTCTAGCAGTGTTAAAATTCCGTTTTTTATTTTGCAATATTGCGATATTGATTTACATTTGTTGTTTGGGACTACTTATCACTTTCAGGGTTAGATCTTCACGAGTACATCCCACCTATTGAAGACCTCTTACAAGCTGAAGAATTGGGTGAACTGAGAACATCCACAGAATTTGAGTTTTTGCTTAAAGCTGGTTATGAACAATTTGTTAGGATAGACAGCTAAACCTCTCATTTTTAAAGTAAATATATCAAGTTAGTTTACAATTTTTTTTACCATGATTTAACATATTTACCTGTAGTGAACATAGCGTAATCAATAAATAATAAAGTATGATGTCATTTTTACATAATTAAGCAATCCTTGTGTATTCTGTCATTGTTTTCCATCCCTGGTTTATAAACAAGGCTAGAATTTTTAAGCCACAATGAATTAGGATTTTACTTCTCTCTTTGTCAGGATGACAACCGCCACGGTTGTCAGTCCCCGATGCAAGTTGATTGGTCAGAAGAGAGCAGAGAATGACCGCATGGGACCAACCAACAACCCAACATATCAAGTTGGCACATTTTTGAGCTCTGCAAATAAAGCGGTTTCCGGATGCAAAAGACAAGTCTCTTCATTTCAACTAGGCAGAAACGCTATCCTGGCAACAGCAAACCATCCTAACATCCTAAAATAGTTACTTTCTTACCATTTGCAAAATACTTCCTTGACTAATAATAGCTAAAATCGCTTATTTTATGCTTTTAATTGCTCAAAATATAATAATTTAATTATTTGTTAAATAATCTAGTACCATCCAACTCCTGCCACGGGCTTCACTTTGTATTCTCCTAATACAAATAGCCCCGCCATGTTTACTCGTATTGCTTTTAAGCACGAACGTGCATCATTGTGACGGTTTATGCTCTTGTAAGTTTCTAACTTTTAACATAGCCAGAATGAATTAGACTATTATTTCGGAACTTATCCATGCGCACCCGTGAGTGGCGATATTCAAAATTTATTAAATCGTTATTTTCTTCGATAAACTGTGTCAAAACTTTACTTAAATTCTGCAGAATTAATTCTTTAAAAAATATGCAATATATCGTAGTTGAACGTGAAACCATGGTCATGGCAGAGCCAGAGCAGCCTTCGGGAGGAGAACATCAGAATGACGGATGCCCACCAGGTCAATTCATGGGTCCAGGGAACCCATAGTCCATACATGAATTAGAGTAGGCCAGCTGGAAGTGAGTGACACCCCATGACAACTGCCCCCTGATAGACCCTGAGGAATTCCCCGAACGCGCGCACTTAAAATTTTCGTGTAATTTTCACCCGGCATGTGCTGTAAATACTACAAACGTGTAATTTCGAGTCGGTGTAATGTGCCATTTGCCTAACCCATTCTAACGAGGCCGTCGCTAATGAGCTTCACACCTGGAAACACTAACAAAGATGCAATTTACGTTTCAAATTTAATTCCGTGGATTACAAGATCCTTTCCTCCTTACCAATCCTACTGTGAGAAAGTCAATAAAGTCAGTAGATTTAAGGTTTGATGATTTACAAACTCTCCTGTATTACCTTAGAACGCTAAAGAGGACGTCATTCTTTCCCCACTTGTTGATTCGCTTTCAGTCGAATCCCTAAACTTAAATCAATTAAGTTAAGGCTTTGCGATTTCTGGACCTAGGGAAGTAGCAGATGCTAAAGTGAATGCTGGTTTGATGCAGTTGTATCTTAAGCTAGCATCCTTTTATGTCGGATAAAATTATGACAGCTTCGAGGCTCTGGAACAGTGTTTTTTCAAGATGGCATTACTTTTGCCAAACCCTGTCGTCGGCCGTCACGCTGGCTTGTGGGGAGTTGCGGTGGCTTCCTGGTGCATCGCACACCGCATCTTCCAATTTGAGTAGTGCTAAGTAAAACGAAAACATTGCACACAATCGTATGAGCGTTTATAGTGAAACCGAAAGAATCACAAAAAGAAATCTACCTTGAATAGACATGCAAAAGTGGAGAAGAAAACAGAAGGTAAGCAGACAAATAAATTGCACGATCAATCGTTCAGTCTCCGCTTCGTAATCGCGACTGTATCGTCACCAACATCCCAGTATGTCGGGCGAGTTGGGTCAGCGTCATTTGATGCTACGTTCTCTGCTATTATGTCTGAACGTGGGCAAAACCATAGTCGTTCATCCCCGCAGCGCAGGAACAAGATGACAAACGTAGGCCTGAAAAGATCAAGTCATCCACCAGGGTTGACAGTAGTGCTAAATAGATGACGTCACGTGACGACCAAATGTGTGGACGTTCGCGTGAAAAAAGGTCAAGGATGTTGGAAACGGATGTTCGACGACGTCGTCTGCTGACGTCTGAAAGATTCGTAAGGATCATGGCTAATTTTTTCTGTGAATATAGGACATCCCCTAACCGATGTCATCATGGATCACCGGCGGCGGCTGCAAGCTTGCATCATCGGGAAAGCCACTGAAGTCGGCATGTTCAAACAAACTTTTAAACGAACTAAAATATCGCCGATAAGGTTGCGTTGGGCATTCATCTGAATCGCTTCATTCTACTAAATCAAATCTATATATAATTATAATTACACAAGAGGTCAAGCAGCAGGCACCGGCATCACGCACCCGGTAGGAGGGAAACTAATGTGGCAAACTTTTCTGTACTGCATGCTTCTAGAAGGGGCAGCTTCGAGACTGCCTTGAGCCTTATTTATTATCGCTGCAGCAAGCAACACCGCGTCATCCCAGGAAGATTGTCGCACTGCCAGTCGAACTTGTCCCACAAGGGAGAACACTGCTCACTTGGACTGGGTTAAGTCAGCACCCTGCTTCAACGGCCATCTCGAGAGACAGTCTCTGAATGCCAGTAAGAAGATACCGCTTCGCTTAGCAAATGACTCGAGGACTTGTCTACATTGACGTCTGTGTTAATGGATGTCTTGTTGCAGCTTGGGTGGACAGTGCAGCAGTAAGGAGTCTGGTTAGCAAGGCATGGTTGGAGAAGATTGCGCCCACAGCAAAGATTATGCTGTATCGCGGTCAGAGATTTTAATTGAGTGATGGAAACACCATGATTCAACCACAACCGTTGGTGCAAGGTCGGCAAACCACTCTGAAGTTAGTGGTCTTTCAGGAACTTCCACGAAACTGCATTGCAGGAATTGATTTTCTTAAGAAAGCCCTCATCTTGCTGGACATTGTGAATGGAAGAGGATACTTCACAAGAGGGACGAAGTTGGGAAAGATGTTTCCGTTGATTGGTTGGACTGAGGACAATGAGGTCGCCATGAAACATGATGTTTTGAGGATTGAGCAAGCGGCTGAGTCGTCTGCTTTCACTGTGATGTTGCCGGAACGGTTCTTGGAGCTGGATGAGCTACTCAGTGCCAACGTCGACAGGTTCCCAGGTAAAGCAGATCAGACAATACTCGGGGAATACAAGATAGAGTTCAGAAGAACAGCAGAACCGAGGATTGACAAAAAAGGAGACAATCTCCACAGATGAAGAAAGAAATACAAAAGATGGTTCAACAGCTACTGTTGGAAGACAAAGTTGAGTCGACAGTCACTGAGTGGGGATTGTCATTCTTGATGAAGAAAACGAGTGCTGGTTCTTCTCGGTTCATCTTCGACTACAGATGGCTGAATTCGCAGATTAAGATGATGCTTGCCCACCACCGAGCGTTGAGGTTCTGAAATTTCTCTTTGAAAAGGCTTATGTGTCAGTATTGGATGGTGAGAGAGGGTCCATTAGATTCCGTTAGAAGCACGTTCACAAGATTGTACCAGCTTAGTCTGAGCGAGGGTTTTTTTCGTTGGAAGGGTGTCAATCGGCCTGAAAAACTTAACAGCAGAGTTTCAGAAGACCACCAATTTAACACTCGGAGACCTTGTTGGGACGGTATGCATCATTTATGTTGATGATATTGTCGTGGCTACGGAGACTTGAAAGGCCATCTTCAAGCGCTCAAGGAAATCTTTGCGAGGCTGAAGAAGCTTTTCTTGGAACAACCAAAGTACAAGTTTTGTCTTCTGAAAATGACGATCTTGGGCCTCACTATAGAAGTGGATGGAATGCAGTTGTAATGAGAACACACTCAGGCTCTTTCGTAGTATCCTCGCCCCAATTCAAAGAAATCGATTTAAAGATTTATAGGCCTAACCAACTACTTCAGGAAGTTTGTGAGACACTATGTGATGATCGTGAAGCCACTCTACTTCTGAGAAACGACACGAAGTACAAGTGGTCCAGTGCCTGTGAGTCAGCTCTCCAGAAGGTGAAGAAGGAAATCCTGACTTCTGTTTGTGTGCAGATCCCGGATACGCACTTCACTTTGAGGTGGAATCCGGTGCGACGTAGGGATTGGAGCCATGTTGTCGCTGAAGAAGGACGGCAAGATCCTTGAGATAAGAGTTTTTCAGCAGGACCTTAAGAGGGAGGGAGCAGAAAATGACAACTTTTGAAAAGGATGCTCTTGCGGCGGTCACAGCAATTGACAGGTGGCGTTACTATATGGAAGGGACAAAATTTGATCTGATGACTAACTGTGAAGCGTTGACATGGGCGTTGTCGAACCACAAGAACACCGGGAAACCGGCCAGATGTCTTTGAAATTACAGATGTATGACTATGACATCGAACATCGTTCTGGAGTCTCGAATGTAGTCGCTGATGCATTGTGAAGAGCACCCGTGCAAGTGTATCAGATTAGTCTACATCCATGTCTTCTGATCACAGACCTGGAGGAACTATGCCATGATCAGAGGAATGATCCACAGATTCAGGAGGTCTGCAGAGTTATGGAGAACCCACTGAGGAACCAGCTGAAGGCCGCCACGACTAGACTATAGAGATTGAATCGTGATTTCAGCATAAAAAGTTACTTGAAGTACGATGTTGACAGGACTCAACCCGACAAAGGCCTTCCACAGTCACGGCTTTGTCCCAGACGTCTGGAGACACTCGTACGTCTGTGACAAACATGGCAGGAAGACGGCAGATCATCTAGGATAGTGCTGTGTTGGTTTCATTTTTTACGAATCGGTTCAGTTTCGGTTTTTCTTACAAAGGAATCCTCGGTATCGGTTTCGATTTCGGTTTTGTTGTTCAAAATTAAAAGACATTTTTAAGTCGCAAAAATGTCCCCGCATCCACGAGCGACGCTATGTTGATGTTTTCGCATGTGCGTCAGTTTTGATCGATTGTTTTTCCAGCAACGCTAACTTCCAACACACCCTTGCATAAAATGTTGGAGGTACTGTTTTTTGAAAATGCTTTATTTTTAAAATTATAATCAGAAAAACATACTTATAATTTGTATTGGCGTTTGTATAATAATCTAGTTGAAAACAAAACTTCAACGTAGTGATCGATGCACCATTCATGGAGAATTATTCGCAAGTAGCAATCTGTAATCCGCTGCGCTGACCAAGGTGCCTACCGATCGAGAAAGATGTAAACAACCACGTTACGTTTGGCGAAATATTTAACAATCCCAAATACCTGTAGCTAGTTATAATATTTGGTGCTAATGCTTTTTGCTTAACAATACAAACTTTGGCACAGTTTGTTTAATTGAGCAATCACGAACGAGACGACATTCCTCCCATTCGTTGTTGTGGCAGTCACCATTATTGTTTGCTACTGCCATTTCGGACAAAGCCGTCAATTAGATTGTATGATATTATTTTATTTATAAAAGACAACGAGTAGTTTTTTTTATGGTTAAACATCCCTGCAAAGGCATACACATATGTATACAAAGTTACCTTTAACTTATTCATACCTGCTTTACAAAAAAAACCGATGTTTAAAAAACATCCAATTCAATTTTGGTTTATAAGTAAAAACCGAAACCGCGGTTCGGTTTCGGTTATCGACACAGCACTAATCTAGGAATGGGGACGACGCTGCCTAGGCTTAGAGCAGTTGGATACTGACCTGGAATGTTTCGGGATGTGAAGAAATATGTCCGTTCCTGTAACACATGTCAGATTTCCAAGGCCTCTCAACAGGAGAAGAAAGGTTACAGGGATCCGCCCAAAATCTCGAAAGACAGAATCTCGAACCCGCATTCTCGAAAACTAATATCTCGAAAAACAAATCTGGAATGCAAGAATCTCGAAAAAATAGAAAATACCACTGTTTAAAATTACGCTAATTAATATTTCACTATTTAAAATTTAAAACTCCTAAGTACGTTAAAATAAACTCCTAAAAAACTCATTCTTTACCTTTGTGTCTATGGACAAACTCTGCCATCCTAACATTAATCTAACACCCAACACAACTGCGTGAAAAGAACCAAGTATTTATGCGGATGCCCATTCCTAGTGGACTAACTACAGGGTTAGTCAACTAGGAAAGGAGAACTACCGCTTATGAGTCCTGGACACATTCTCTAAAAAAAAACCACCAACAAACTGCTATATCGTTATTTTTTTTAAACTATCATTATGATTGTTTTGAATTCAAGCCACGTAGCCTGGGTATCGATAGCAACCAAATTTAAATCATGTTCAGTTCTTCTCCTGCTAATGCTGTTAGTACTAGAAGATTTAGAGCCTTTGTCAGCGTCACTACCCACTGCGCACAGGTTCTGCGTAGCCTCCGACTGTATAAGGCAATTCAACGGCTGGTGCTTTCACTTTTCTTCTCTAGGTCTCGACCACGTTGGACATGCTGTGTACTTTCTGCTCAACAGTTTTCTCTGCCAGTTGCAGTCTATCATGCCGGGAATTATGGACCCGGGCGGAGACTCTACCTCCGTCTGCCGACATACCTCTGCCGGTGTTCTCTACCCTAACGGTGGCCTGCCCGCGGTCGCCCGGAGACGGAACGCTGCTTTCCATGCTTCCACTTCTAGACCCTTTGTCAACAGTTCTACCAACTTCTGTTGGTCCCACACAAGACACCACTACTACGTCTCCTCTCCAATGTGGCCCAACCGTGCCCTGGTCTCGAGTTTCGGTCTCTACAAGAAGAATTGTTCGAGGCCAAAGAACGGTACGCTCGTCTCGAGCTCGTCCGCGAGGGGGCGCAGACTTTCCTATGGCCGTAGCGCAACACCTGACAGACATGGTCGCCTCATTTTCCCCGTTCCCCACTGTCGTCCCTGACCAAACCATTGCAGACACTTCCTCCCTCCCCTTTCCAGTGGGAGGGTGTCTGCGTTCCTTCCTTCCCGCATGGAGAACATCAATTCGGACCCTACCGTTCTGTCCATCATAGCCCACGGGTTTCGTCCAGTCCAGTCTTCCTTACTTCCGTTATGGTCCCCTCCATGGCCCACAGCAACAACCCCATCTGCTCATTGTGGATATTTTACGCTTAAATCAAATATTTGTACTCAACAGTTTGGATGCTGCTGGGCAAATTTTTGGCAAACATTTTAACTTTTCAGTTCGTTTGTCTTCTTCAGGCTCGTTTTTTCCCTCGTTAGAGTGTCCTCTCGTTACATCGCGTATGTCCGTGTTGTGTGAGCGATTTGGTTCGCACCAC
>JAHWFP010052398.1:0-55953 GCA_023313725.1 Lithobius niger | reverse complement strand
TTGTCATGGCCTTATTTAGGTTTTGTATGGTTTACAGCAGGAGAGCTCGCTTCCCTCGATTTGAATTCTTTGCCTCTTTGTATACTTAAGGTTGATCTTGAATATTCTGATGATTTACACGATTCCCATAGTGACTATCGTTTGGCTCCCGAACATGTGATGATAACTGATGATATGTTGTCTCCCATTAACAAAGCACAGGCTGCTAGACAAGGAGCCTACGTTCTGGGTCGAAAATTAGTCCCTCATTTAATGAAACGTACAGACTACATTTGTTATTTGAAGAATTTGACGTATTACGTTTCGAAAGGGCTTAAAGTCACAAAATTCATTCTGGCATTAAATTTACCGAGAAAGTTGATTAGCTCTTTACATTAATTTTAACAGCATGAAGCAAAAGGAGGCAAAGAGTGAACTTGAGAAGTCTTTCTACAAACTGTCGAATAATTCAATTTTTGGGAAGGCTATTGGGTATGTAAGGCAGTACATAAAACAGAAAGTGAGTACTAACAAGGAAAAGTCTCCCAAATTGATGAGCAAGCCTACAGTCGAGTATTTCAATATTTTGGCGATAACTTGATGCTTTTCAAAATGTGTAAACAAACTGTAACCTGTTTTTCTTGGCTGTGCTGTTTTGGAATCAAGTAAATTGGTCATGTATTATCATCACTATGACTTCATTTTAGACAAATACAGTAAGAACTGTAGATTGTTGGGAAGCGACGTTGATAGTTTTTTTACGAAATCAAAACTGACAACGTGTACGCTGACATGGCTCAATTTTTACATCTTTTTGATACTAGCTCCTACCCAACGAGCCATCCCTTGTATTATACCAATAACAAGCCTAAACCTGGAGTTTTCAAGGATGAGGGCAATTCATTGCCTATGTGGCGTTAATTGGTTAGAAGAGTAAATTGTATCGTTACACTTGTAAAAATAATGTCAAGAAGGTGGGGAAATGCTTACAAACGTCTGTTTTGCAGGGTACTTTTATGTACGATCATTACAATAGGTTAGGTTAGGTTTGAAATGCACTACATATCATCATTTTGTTTGAACTTGTCCACTTTTAGTTGATACACGGATTCGTTTTTGTTAGCTCAACAACAAAAGTCCAATCGTCATAACAGTCCCCAAGTTAAGTCGGAAATGACGTAAAAAATGAAAATAACGTCAAAAACCGGAAGTGACTTCAAAAACTGGAAGTGATGTCATAATCCAAGATGGCGGATCCAAGACCAGAAGTGGCGTTGTACTCATTTCTAACTACTAGAACATATTGGTTGTTATGCATATTTTCGAAAAATACAATAGTTACTTCTTAGTGAAGGCTTCGAATATATGTAACGAATCAGAAACTTTGCATAACGTGTTGATTATTGCTGAAAACAAAGAAAAAGTCTGCAGTTTGATGTGGGGTGGTTTTACTTTCATCGATAGTCTAGAATTTATGATGGCATCGTTGGAAACTTTAGTTTAGAACTTAAAGTGCTTTAACATCACAGGCAAGCTTACAAACATGAATCAATAAACCTTAAATAAGGCCTTAGGCTAAAGGTATGTTTCCGTACGAATACCTGATAAGTGTAGGAGTGCTTGAGGAGAGATGTTACCTCCCATGCCTATGTCTACCTCAATATGAAAAGAAATGATGTGCTCTGAATCTTATGGATACGCGATGAAAATTTGGAGTTTAGACAAATGCAGTACGCTTAGAGATTACCATGATCTACATTTGTGGATCGATGTTGGCCATTTACCCAATGTCTTCAAAAAAGTTAGAATAACGACTTTGGCTAATTATCGATAGGACCCCTCCCATTACATTTCTACAACATACCTACATTGGGATGTAACGTTTAAGAAACTAGTAGTGTCCTTGTACCTCTTCACTAATATTGGCATGCCTCGAATGGCAGAAGGGGGCGTAACAGGCGGTGTCTCGTTTATAGCTAAAAGATATGCTAAGGCCGACAACCTCTGTATATATCTACCTTTGACCCTGAAAAAAGAATTCTTACATCATATTTTGGACTTCAACAACTTGTAAGGATGTCCAATATGCGAGTACCTACAGAGTGGAGAGTACGAATTGGTGCCACAAGATCAACTTAAGGATACCAATCTCAAAAATTTCAGAGATAGAGCGATACACATAGCGATCAGGTTTAAGCAAGAACCTTGACTGAAACCTTATATTGAGTTACTAAACGAGAAACGGCAGGCAACTCCTAACGATTTTGACAAAAACCTCTATAAACTGATGAAAAAAAGCTTTTCCGGGAAGACGATCGAAATCAAATGCAAAAGAACGAACATCTTAATACCAACGATGGAAGAGGAAACCATCAAGTACCCATTTCACCCATGCACCACGAATTTCACTTCTCTGAGCGAGAATTTGTGGTAATTGTTACAAACACCCCGCAAATATCATCTTGGACAAAGCCATCATGGTTGGGTTTAGCATTTGGAAATGTCAAAGTTACTAGTCTACCGTTTTCACTATGACGACACGATGAAAAGTATAAGCCAGAGAGGTGTAAACTCTTTGTTACACCAATACGGACATTTTCTGTTATTCGATAGAAACAGACTATGTTTACAGACTATGTTTAAAGAGGTTGAACGTTATTTGACACATTGGACTACCCCAAAGAACATTTCCTCAACTCCAACGTCCAAAAAAGTGTTTGAAAATATGAAAAGAGAGCGTAGGCTGCACAATTTCCGAGTTTGTCGGTTTAAAGTCTAAGCAGGATAGCGTTTTACAAACGGATGAGTAGAACAAGATGGATTGCTAAGGGATGAAAAACAGCATAAGTCGTGCACGAAATGTGCAAGGCCGTGTTGTTTAGTAATATGTAGCATTGTAAGAACTATAGGATCTCACTTTCGTTTAGAGGCAGAAGAACTAAAAACTGTCACCATCAAAAAGTTGGTTTTCAGTCCTTAGATGACAAGAAATGGGACTATGATAACCCAGTCAGTACTCTTTCTTATGGTGACAAGAATTCAGCTTAAACTATCTATATTATCTGTTTATCTATTGATTTTGAATTGTATCTTTTCTATTTGATGGAGTAAAGCATTTTTCCAATTTTCCTTTCTTTTTCTATCATACTTGCTCCACTAGAAATCAATCAGGAACTAGATTTTTTTATATCCTATTCATAGAAATGGGTTCACCCAACTAATCCTTTAAGGCTACATAACTGATTTTATTTTTTGCACTTTACTGATCGTGAAAACTTTGTTAGTAATTTTGCAAAACCCCTTAATGGCAAATTTCCTCTAGTTTAGATATCCTGACTTTATTTCCTACGGCAAATTTGGGTTTCTTCAGTAGTCGTTAAGGAGTAGTTCGTCTCAACAAAGGTTCGTGATGCCAGGCTGCTTCCTTCGGTTCCAGTTTTGTTGTGAATGCAGTATGTTCTTGTACTGTGAACTAACTCGTCAATTACATGTATCAACTTTAAATTCCCATGCCTGGGGAATCCTTTCCACGACTGAGTTTTCAATGTTCTGATGAATCGTTATACAATGCTTGCTTTCTCCTTAGAATAGTTCGATCACATGTTGATACTATGTGAGGACAACAAAACGAGAGGGCATTGTTTTAGATAATGTGTTCAGCAAGTAACACAGGACTGTAGGAAACATTTTTTTTCATACCGAGTGGTTAGGGTATGGAACGAAGTCCCCGCTGGTGTTGTCATGGCTAACCTCATTGCATAATTTTAAAATAGAGCCAAAGGGTGTTGATTTGGAAACGTATTTGAGGGGGTGTAACATGTGTCACAGTCTTTGACGTGCTGGTTTCCTTTGTCATTAATGTTTTTATTATGCCTGTGTGAGTGAAATCAGCCTTTTGTTGGGCCAAGTTTCAAGTTTTTAGTTTTTAGTTTGGTGACTGAGTAGTTTTACAGGCTAAGTGTAAAAGACATTAATTTTTACCCTTCCCAGTTCTTTTGTTATACATGACAAAAGCTGCCTTAATTGGGAGTCTGCTTGTTTCGCAAATAATAAGTGCACACAAATACAATTGCCATCTCCCATCCCCTTCCTTTCCTAGATGTCTAGCGATGCCATCGGAGTTTTTTATGTCCCTGGTAGGGCTAATATTGGTGGTAAGACAATCTTACCCTACCCATCCTACCTTCATTTGGCCATGCCATTTTTAAACTTGTTTTATGTTTAACTCGTACGCATTCTTTTAATTGTTGCTTTTGCACTTTAATAATCCCTTTCATTACTCTTTGTCACACCTTCCCCTCTGGCTTCTTATTTTCGTATATTTACTTCTGTCCTCTTTTTAGGCTTGTAGTCAGTGACCCCCTGGGTCCTGGCCAGCCCTGTTGCTCGGGCAACAAATTATTATTATTATTATTAATATTATTATTATTATTATTATTATTATTATTATTATTTAACATGTAAACATTATAAGTTGTAGGTTGAGCTGGGAAGACTGGCTAGCTGAATTTGAAACTGCAGATATGCAATGGGACATTGTGGTTTTGACTAAAATTAACATAAAGGAAAATGCAATTGGGTTGTATACAGAGACTACAAGAAAGCCCCATTGTAGAGTAAACCAAGGAGGTGGTGCATTCTAATCTTCTATTTATAAGATAGAATCACCAAAACCAATTTAAAAAACATTAAAATCTATGATAACGATTCAAACATTTCAGCTTGGTGAGCAAGTTTTTCAATTAGTCGCCATTTATAAAAAAAAAGTCTGCTAGTAGACTTAAATTTACTAAAGAGCTAAAAAGCTGACCTAAACTTAAAAATCGTAAACTAAATATAATCTTGGTAGGAGATTTTAATTTTAACGTTCTAAAAGGTTACCGGGATGAAAGTGAAAATATGACAGAAAAATTTGAAAATATACTGGCAGCGCTTGGCTTTGACCAGCAAATAAACTCCCCCACTAGAGAAGAATTTAGACTCAATAAACTTATAAAATCGAGTATTGACCTTATTTATAATAGCACAAAAAACTGGGAATGCAATGCATATGTTATTAAGACTAAACTAGCCGACCATTATTTCACTGCCTACAAAATTTGGGACAAAAAACATTAGCAGAAATGCTATTAAAACGAACATGCAACACGTTTGTAAACTTAACAATATCAATATTGTTAAACAGCTAAAAAACAATAACTGTGTTTTTTTAATGAGTTGAATGATCCAGATCAAATCTACTATGAAATTGAGAACAAAATTGAAAATATACATGAAAACAATAAAAAATTTTATAACAAACCAAGGCATAAAAGTTAGACATTCAAGAATGATTGAATGACTAATGAACTTTTGAAAAAAATAAATCATAAAAACAAAATGTGCACACAAATCTCTAAACTTAAGGAACCATCTAAGGAACAAATTGATAAATATAAAGAATTAAATAAACAGGTTAAAAAGAGCATTGACAACGTGAAACAAACGTATTATCAAGATTTCTTCAGAAACAATCAAAATGACAGTGCCAAACTTTGGAAAAAATTAAACCCATCTGCAGGAAAAAAATGATAATCTAAATATTAACAGCCAAATAAACAGAAACTTTCCAAATTTAAACAGTAAAAACTATGCAATAAATTTGCCGATCACCACCAACAGGAAGTTTCTAAATTTAAAAAAACTAATATCAACACAAATATTAACAAAAGTTCAAAACTCTCACAAGTGAAAAATTACAGCACAAAGCATAAAAAAAAGTGTGAGTAAACATGCCCCTTTCAACACAATTCAAATTTTAAAACCAACCGAAACAGATATTGTGTGTATTATGAATAATTTAAAAGTAAAAAAGTCTTGTGGTCTTAATGGCTTTTATGATGGAACATTTTTTTAACAAGGGAAAATACTGAATTTTTTTTAGTAAACTTATTTTGGCAATTATAGAAAGTGAAATTTGGCCAAAAAACATGAAAAGCAGGTGTTAAGATCTATTTTTAAAAAGGGAAATAAGCAGGATTATGCTAACTATATACCAATTTCTCTGCTGCCTGTTCTAAACAAAATTGTTGCGAAAGTTTTTGCTAGGGTTTCTTTGACAGCTTTAACGTCCTACATCTGCCACAATGCGGATTTCAAAAACATAAGGACGCTGATGGTGCTCTGATAAACATCAATCATAAGGTAAGTTGTGCACTAAATGAAGTAAAACAAGTTGGTGCAATTTTCATAGATCTTAAAAAGGCGTTTGATACCTTAGATAAAGATATTTTGATTGAAAACTCTATGAATACAGCATCAGAGATAAATGTCTAAATATCTTAATGAACTATCTAATAAACAGAACCTTCTGTGTTAAAATCGACAGCAACCTGAGTCAGTGGAAAGATGAGGATTATGGTGTTCCACAAGGTTCTTTACTGGGCCATTTAATATTTTTGGTCTACATTAACTATATTGTGAGTAATGATTTCAAAACAATTTTAGCAATGAATGCAGATGATATTTCTATGATCTCAATCAATTATAAACAAGATACCGTGCAACGTAATCTGCGAACAGATTTTAATAAAATAAATGATTATTTCAAAATAAATGAACTTCATATCAACCCAGAAAAAAACCTCTTTTTTAGATTTTACAACTTCACACATGTGCAGAGCAAAACTAATCTTTATTTACATGCAAATGCTTGTAATAAAATGAACTGCTCCTGCATAAAAATTAAACAGGTGAAGAAAACTACTAAATTGACGAAAACTGGAAACATTACAACCATGTTGAAAATTTGCTTAATAAAATTAGACAAACTAGACCCCTGCTCTACAAAATTAGAAATTATATTGATAGAAAAGTGAGAAAAGCACTTTATGAAGCCTGGATCCTTTCAAATGTTACGTACGCTTGGATTGTCGTAGGATCTACCTCGGATAACTTATTAAAGAGACTTCCAAAAACATTAAATAAAGCAGCAAAAGTACTTTTTAACAATGCAGCTGACGATACAACAGCGAAATTTTTTAAAGAAAACCAAATTTTTACATTTAAACAATAATTCACCTACAGTGTCATCACAAAGTTTTACTACAGCAATAAAATACCTGTTAATAGTCCACAAAGGAATAATATTGCTTGGCTCCAAACACCTGTGTAGAGATACTATTATGGCAAGAGAGGAATGAGTTTTGTTATTCCTAAGATTTTTAATGACATTCCACTTATCCACAGAAACATCAGTAGTACATACTTAATGAGAAAACAGATAAAAACCTGGATATTTTGGGGAAGGTAGCCCTTATTCTTGGCAATATGATTAACATAAAATAAAAAAAAAGTAAATAAATTTAAGTAACAAGGACTTATCTTTTTGTTCTTGTTTTTTGTCTATGTTCCCTTCAGTGCACATACAGGCATTTATTGCTTCATGCTCCTTCTGTATACTATACTGATTAAAATATTATTATTATTATTATTATGCCTAAGTAATGCTTTGAAGTCTTTATTGTAGAACTCACTACGTAAATTTGTAACTTACTAGAGGGTGTAATTCCTAGTGAGTATGTTCATGGAAGCTTCGGTAACATCAACGTGGGTTTTCAATTTAAGAGGAGTTGACCAAGCAAGCATGGACATGACACTAATACAGGTACTGATACTGTTAAAGATAGTTGTTTTCTTTACTTAAAGAAAGTATTGCATGTTTATTTTGTTAAAAGAAGTGTTGTTTGTTAGCACAATGGATTAAAGTTTTCTAGCTAAGAGTACACGTAACACTAAATTTAAAATTCAATTTTTTTCTACGCAGTTATACCCGAAGGAGAAATTAGTCTTAAATATACATAAATTGCACTTTCACGAAATACTTTGACTTATATTTTAAATTGAAGACTTACAGCTTTGATCCGTATCACTCACGTTAGGCCTTTACTTTCAAATCAACCTCGCAAAAAAGTGTGCTCAAACCTTATTCCAACTCAGCTTTAAACTAAGCTCTTTGGGCTTGGCCATTCTTTACAAAGTCTGAAAATTGTTCTAAATAGAATAATTTATAATTTAGGATTTTTTACGTAAAAATAAAACTTTCTTTAAATTCCATAAAAAGTTACTTTAAATATTACAACTTATCATCAGTTTTGCCACTATGCGGCAAATGTATGTACTATTAGTAGGGCCAAAATCTGTCACACGGGAGCATAACAAAGTGATGATGCCAGTAACGAAGTTACAATACAGATAGTTATTCTGGATTACCAGTTCTTGCCGATACTCAATTCTTCAGATTTTAAGTCGTATTCTAGTCCAAAAATTTGATCGTCACTTTAGGAGTCTTGACATTTGAGCAGGAAATATCTCACTGTTTGACCGATGACCTGTTCAGGTAACAAGTATCCAAGGAGCTAAGTGTGCTAAGGAGCTAAGGAGAAAGTTCTGAATTTCTGGAGGAATCGATGTGCATTTGTTTTGAATCAGCAAAAACGTGGGTGTGAGATTAGGACTGGAGCTAGTCGTCAGTTACTCGGTTTTAGGAGTAACGCACTGTACCGGTTCTCAGAGTCACATGTTCGAACAGATTGGCGTACCAAAGTTGAACCAAAACTGGTAACAGTCGACAATTTAAATTTTTCCTCGTTAAGCGTTTTGGCTTCTGACAGTTCATAATAATCACCTTTGTCACTCTCCTCGGCTTTCAACACAGGTCGAGTGCTTTTCTTTATTACCAATGCTTTGGAATCGTTTTCTTCACCAGCTTTCTACGACTTAACACTTCAAATACTTTTTTATTGTTGGTTTCAAAGACCATCCTATGGGTTTAAAACTTTTTATAAAGATACTTCATGCGTTTGCTCATCCAAATGTTTGGCCAAAAAAATTTAAAACATTTTCTGCATTTCATGACGTCACGATTCATTTCCATATTCTTTTATTTTATGAAAAAATTATAATCGAAACCGGACGTTTGTATTGTCCCTTGTTTAACGTGTTGTTTATCGTAGAAAACCATGTGGTTCTAGACCATGTTCTAGACCAACACCATTTTCGTATATTTGTTTAGGTTTAACTCATCCAAGGAAAACAAGATTGTTTAATTGGCATCATCTCTAATAACTTGTTAAAGAATCTTAGTGTACCATTGGCTGCAAAAAACTCGTCTGCATTGGAATGATGTCCTTGCTGAAGTAACAATCTATGATTTTTTGGTTGCCTTAAAGACAATCTTTGAAAGCGACAAGTTTAGGAAACAGTTTTGCTGGAGGAGAATAAAGTTGCAATTCTTCGGGAGGAATCAAGTTGGTTTTACACTTGTGAAGAATGCAACGTTCGTCCTATCGTTTTCTTGATTTACATAAATATTGATTGGAAATCTTGGTATTTAGTCTAACAGAGAGTATACTGCAAACAAATAATCAGTAGTAATATCACGAAAGCGTAGTTTAGGTATCGATAAATTTTCTCAACCTTGCATGAGTGCCCGGTATTTTTTCAGCTTCGGATTGCAACTCGTGATTGAGAAAATTTATCGATAAAAAACTACGCTTGAGTTGTTTTGAAATGATAATATACCGTCTCCTTTAAACATCACTTCAACGTGCATAATACAGCAGTGGCTTCATGCTTGAATTCACAATTCCAGTGTGCACGAAATGACGAAACTGTACAAATTGTTGCCAGATGCACTTACTGGTTCGTTTCGTGTTTATAGGAATGGTATTTTCTACCGCCGCCTTCATAAATAAAGCAGTTTTGTTTCCCTAATGATCCGTCACAAATTTTCCGAAACCGAAGGTAACTTGCCGTTATAGGACGAAGTAGCTTGTCAGAGCACTTCAAACAAAGTAAATATGTATTTTTTAAATGAAAATCTTTCTTAGATTTAAAATAAAAAATTCTCCGTAACAATACTAAGTTTTACGACAATTATTATTAATTTATTTTGTACTATTTCCGGCTAATTTAAGTACCGCGTAATATTGACGTACTGTTGGTTTCCTTTACCACTACGCTATAGCTTTGCACAGTAGCAGCGTTAAGCCTAACCTAATGAGAGCAGCTTCATGCACTTGGGCTGCCCACTTTCTGTCACCTTGCTAACCAAAGATTAAGCGCACGTCATTAGAAATTAAAATAATGTGTCATTTGGCTATCAGGTACATCGTATATGTTTAGGAATTGGTTTAGGCCTACCAAATGCTTTTCTTGCAAACGTTCGTTATACTGCAGAAAACAAGGTATCAGGTGAGTCGATCGTAAAAACCAAGATTGCGGGATGAGGCTGACCGTTTAATCTGATAGAAAACCGTGTGGTCATTTAATCGTTGTTAAGGAAGCGTGATTGGCTGGTGACTGCCGTTTACTGGATACCTATTGGCTAATTGTTGTTATAAAATTATGAAGGTATATTCGCTATAGTAATCCATCCAGCCCTATTACAGATAAAATTACCTGTCAAGTTTGTTTTTCCACAATTTATGGTTGCTATAATTAACATCTAATGTTCGAGAGTAGAAATGGCAGATTTCTTGGCTCCTTATCTGATACAAAAAAATCATAGTTTTTAATTTCCATCTTTTTTATTTATTTATTCCGATTCATAAAGTCTTGATACCAAAAGAAGAACGATGAAAATTAAATTCCATTTATTCCGACACAAACTTTTCATTGTCACTACTTGTTTTCCATTGTTTTTGTTAGTTATTCTAATACCAAGTTGAAAAAATCGTGTTCCAAAACTTATTTGTTGCATATATTAGGTTCGAAGACTTTATATTCTATGTTGCACCAAACTTTCATGGGTCTTGCTGCATCGTTGGTTATGTAAAGGGACCTAATTTTTCTGTTCACTTCCCATAACTTTATATTAGCTACACAGAGGTAAATTAAACCAATTTTTTTTACTATATTTTTATTAAATTTAAATTTTTCTTTTGTTTTGTGGATGTTATCCTATCTGAATTTCCTAACATACAACGGTCTACCTTTGCTTAACTCTTCCTAAAACCAGATATAAATAATTTAGTTAATTGAAGAATGTCACAGAAACAGGTTTTTGCTCATCGACATTAACTTCTAATTTTTCTTAGATGTAATGTCTGAATCCTTATAGAAAGTTATGAATTTTGGGTACGTTACTAAAACACACTCTCCATTTTGAAACCTTGTTTGACATGGAAGAACCACTACCCTTCAAATCCTTAAATTGTATGGAAGGGGATAATATTTACTTTACTCCTTTTTAAAATTTGGCTTCACTTTATTTTAACTTCAAACGAATTATTTTGCAGCAGATTTGAGAGATGTATGTATCAGATGCGATAAAACATTTTGAAATTTCTTTTTGATTTATGTATATATGGTTTTTATATATACATATTTCTTTTTTATATTTATATATATACGAAATTTTAAAAATATGCTGGTAAATAAATTTGTATAGTCTTTGAAGCAGGTGAAGAGACAGATGAAAGAAGCTCTTGAAGTAGAGATCATTTTAGATTTGAATTAAGATTATGAATCAAGATATGCAGAATAAATGCATAAGCAAAGTCAGAGCAGATATGAAGCCTGAATGAAGCCCACATTCTCAGTTGGCTGAATTAGAAACCAACATAAACAGATTTAAATCCTACATGAAGGAATATAACAACAGGAATATTAACACGAAAAATAGACGTATTAAAGAATTCGTTTCTGCCTCATAATCTGTGGATGCAATTACCAAAAGAATATGTCGATTTAAACTCGCGATCGATATAATATGCAGACAATCAATTAACTGAACTCGCTGCCGATATAGACCTTCAAGATGCAAATATCACCCAGGTTATTTAGTTTAGAAATAAATGTGAAAGAACTCTAATCAGAATTGAACACCGTTTTTAAAGAATATAGCGCTGGGCAATTTAGCATAAAAAATAAATGCATTAAAGAGGTTGTGTTCCTTTCAAAATTCACTGAAGCAGCCACTAAAGAATACATTGATTCAAAACTGGTAACGGATTCTGAAATGCAGAACTAGTGGTTACCATACTCACTGAAGTTACTCAATATACCGCAACTATTTACCAGTTGTCCATTTTAAAAATCGATAAGAAAGAACTTCAATCAGAATCGAGTACCAGTTTCAAAATAGATTCCGACATTTTAGTGCTGAAATTAAGTGTATTATAGAAGTAGTTTTCCATCTCAATTCATGGATGCGGCCACTAAAGACTATGATGACTTAAAAGTCGTGATCGATTATGACACACGGAACAATCGTTTTGTTAAACTTGCTACTCGTATATCTCTCCAATATACAGCAACTATTTCACAGTTATGCGAGATGGAAGACTTCGTAAGTGAATGTGTGGCCCACAACTATTTCACAGTAGACTGTGCATGTCATTATAGCTTGACAAATAAACAAATTAAATAGGAGGCACCACCAATGAAAAACAGTGACACGGCTACAACAGAATACGTTTTCGCCTGAACGATTAATTTAAACACGTACCTGAACTACAATGTGGAAAATAACTTTGGACTAAACTCGCACCCAACATAGAACCCAAGGATGCCATGTTCTATTCTCAGGTAATCGCTAAGAGCAAAAATATAAAATCATTCAGATGGGAACCATATGTATGAACGATGAAGTAATAAAAGGATACTAAACATAATCAAGCCCACTTTGCTGAATTATACGGTCACGAAGCCATTCGATCTGGAAAATAGTCTTGTATTAGTAAGTTTTCACAACACTGCTCCATTCTACAACAGCAAATTTTGGTCGTGCAGTAATAACTTTCCTCATAAATACTTTGCTTTCTTGCGAGATCATTAACTTTTGGAAACGAATATATTCACTCATCTGCTTATCCATCTTTGAATCCTGTAGCATCGAAAGTACGATGCATATTTGACTTCAGGGTATTAATGCCAGGGTATACAGACCTATATGAATACGACTTTGACAAAGTAATAACAATTGCATTTCACATTTTTTATACCATCGAAATAAAAAAGTAGCTGGATCACAATGAAATTATTGAACAGGATGAACTTGTGGAAATTAGGCCAGATTTTATGAAAAAACCGATGAACCTTAGCAAGGAAGCGGTAATGTATATCCTATCTGAGTTAAGCCTATATTATAACAATCAGAAAAAGGATCGTTACCATCAGTTGGAAATATACATAAACCCCAGTAAATTTAACTAGCTCCTATGTTGTCTAAAACCGTCTCGTAATTACACCTCTTAGCTAAAGAATTTAGAAAAATAAGCAGAAACGCCCGACTTCTTAACTGGTCCCAAGTACTCGGTGAATGAAATGACAGGTTCGAGATTACTAATACTATTGATATAATAGGGTATTTTCGTAATGGTCGATAAGCCACTCAATGACTGCCTTCTCTCCATCAAAATCTTTGAAATTAATGTTGCTGCTCTCGAATCATTTAGGTTTTGGGTATGTTGATCCGCAATAAAATGTCCTTTATATTTAGGAATTTTCAAGATCTTAACCAAACGATTTAAATCAAAGTCGGTAAAGGTTTACTAAAATTAATCACACCCTTACTGACCTCAGATAGAGTCCTCTGCCATTAGATGTTTCTTTCCTTTTCTTTCTCGTGCCTTCCATTTTTTTTGTTATGTCACACTGTTTTGGCCAGAATCCTAGCATCATTTTACTTTTTATGTATATTGCCATGGCAATCCATGCAGCTCCGCCAGTCATTTTACCTACACCAGCTATAAGTAGGCCGTGCAATGCCAAATCGTAGAACAACGACTATTTTTTTTTACCAATTTTAAGTTTTTTCATTTTTTTCCCTTTGGTTGCTATTTTGTTTTATTTATATATTTTTTGTAAACTACTTCGACTTTGCCTATGTCCAATTTCAAACTCATTTCTCTATCAACAATCAACAGCTCATGACAGCTGGTATTGGCTGGAAAGGTAGAATTTAATTTCAATTTTACTTTCACATCCACATTTCCTGATTAAGGTTTCTCCGACTGCTTGAAACAATCCAAAACCACTAGAGAACTGAACCTAATCCATGCACACTCTCAACAGCTAACTAACTAACGTAAATCTAACTACCAAGCAATTCTGTAGAAGATGCAGTACTCGCCAGTAGCAAAATATACGTTCCAGTCCAGGCAGCGGTAATGCTCAGATATTTTGAAGTTTCTCGACCGAGTGAAACTAGTACTCAGGGAACATCATTTAGGTTTTGCGTATGTTGATCCGCACTAAAATGTTCTTTATATTTAGGAATTTTCTTAGATTTTACCCAAACGATTTAAATCAAAGTCGGTAAAGGTTTACTAAAATTAATCACACCCTTACTGACCTCAGATAGAGTCCTCTGCCATGAGATGTTTCTTTCCTTTTCTTTCTTGTGCCTTCCATTTTTTTTTGTTATGTCACACTGTTTCGGCCAGAATCCTAGCATCATTTTACTTTTTATGTATATTACCATGGCGATCCATGCAGCTCCGCCAGTCATTTTACCTATACCAGCTATAAGAAGGCCGTGCAATGCCAAATCGTAGAACACCGACTATTTTTTTTTTACCAATTTTAACTTTTTTTCATTTTTTTCACTTTGGTTGCTATTTTGTTTTATTTATATATTTTTTGTAAACTACTTCGACTTTGCCTATGTCCAATTTCAAACTCATTTCTCTATCAACAATCAACAGCTCATGACAGGTGGTATTGGCTGGAAAGGTAGAATTAAATTTCAATTTTACTTCCACGTCCACGTTTCCTGATTAGGGTTTCTCTGACTGCTTGAAACAATCGAAAACCACTAGAGAACTGAACCTAATCCGTGCACACTCTCAACAGCTAACTAACTAACGGAAATCTAACTCCCAAGCAATTCTGTACAAGATGCAGTACTCGCCAGTAGCAAAATATAAGTTTCTCGACCGAGTGAAACTAGTACTGGGGGAACATTCACAACTATTATAATGCCAATATCTAAAACCCAATCCATGTTTAGTCCTCCATCTATGCATTTGAAAAGCCCTAGTACCTGGTCATCAGGTACTTTGCATTTGGCCATTACAATGGCTGTAGGTATTGGTTTTAATTGCTCACCCTATACAATGTCAGAACATGTTTACTGCCCCACACTATATTGTTGCAATTTTCGAAAATTTCCACGATGCGTTTTAAAGGAATGGCGAATGAGATTCCCCCTTTCAGAATCGGCTCCTTCATGATCATGTCGTGATTAAATTTAAATCCAAGATTATCAATTAAATTAGTGCCTACAGATCCACACTATCTAGTACCCAACAGTTAGCCAGCAACAACACTTGCTCACTTGAGGCATATGTAGGCAAGACTTTCATGATACTTCCATAATGCGGATAGAGCAATTCATCCACTAGCTTAACTCCCAAATGATATTTAGAGGCAGAAAATAAGCACATGGTTATTTTGCTGAGGAAAGTGATGACTTCAACATTCACAAAATTACTTTTGTCGATATTGAACAAGTTGCCTTAATTGGAAGATATGGTGGATAATAAGAACATGGGGCATTGTTGAGGAGAGTGATGACTTCAATATTCATGAAATTACTTTTGATGATATTGAACAATTTACCTTTAATTAGAACATAACTGTTAGCAACGTGCAAGAACAAATCTTGGTTTTCTATTCTAATTTCCAAATTCACGTTGTTGAGGTTAGTGCTGACTATGGAGTTATACACGTGATAAGAATTGCTCTCCACGGTCGAATCGTACAGTACAGATTTGTTGACATTCAGGCAATCTTCTGTTAAATTTACTTTCTACCTTAGATTAGATATCGTACGAAAACTGTTTTTTTTTGCAGTGAATTGTTTGCCATTATTAAGTCCTTTTCCTGTTCTTTCTTTTCTGCAAAATATCATCATTTTCTTTTTCCTTTTTATGTTTATATAATTATTTTTAAAATCTGAAATGGAGTCTGACGGTGAAGTATTATTTTGTTTTCTTGAGAAATTAACCAAATTCAAATATTTCTAATTTTGTCGATAGTGATGGGCTGATGTATTAAGTTTTGAGAAGCATTTATCATCCTATAACCTGGAGGTACACCACGGTAGAAAACATATGTACATGCTTGAGTGTTGGCATTCACATAGGATGTCCAAATATTTTAGTATCAACGAATATATTATTAATCCCCATGATAGCGACAAATTTTTGTCCTTGCTGAGATTTGATATAATTACCTGACGGGAATCCCAATGCCGATCCTAAATGCTTGTCTTTCAATAACGAAACTCCATTAGTCAGCTTATTAATCACCAAATTTATTTATACAGTACTATAATTTGATGGTATAACGATAGCATTTTTTTCGTGCCCATTACACTTGTAGTGCAAATAAATTGTTCAAATCCGAAATTTTATTAGCACTAGGAATGTTTCCACTTTAAACCAGCTCTCCCCACCAACCGGTATGAGCAAAATTTCGTTATTATCTCAGTATACATTCAATATGCTATAATAGGTGTCCATGGATACTAGAGCCAATATTATTTTGTGCTCCTTTTTAGGATCTAAGTATATAGCGGTTTTAAATTACAGCTAACCTCCTCACCCACTCCCGTTAGAATGATTGAACTTGAATCCATGTTTATCTTTTTCGTTTTTTAAGTATGGAAAGATCCATTCTAACTGGCCCTAAGCCTGAACATGTCAAAATCAATTAATCTTAACAAAAATTTAATAATATAAAAAATGTGCAATACTTATCACCAGCCCTACTAAATGCATTTGGCTCGACTGAGCATGAAAAATCTGCTTGCATGTATTCCGTAGTAGAAATATAAGGTTAAGCAAAATATTGCTTTCTTAGTGCAGACTTGCTAAACTTGACTAATGAAGGACCGAAAATTCAAGTGTCACATCTAATAATGCTAGCTGAAATATAAGGGTAGTAAAATATGTACAACACTTTGTACAGCCTCTATTAAACCTGGACTGAAAATTGATGTGTCACACCCAAGTCTTAGTGAAAATATCAAGCAAGTAAAAAATGAAGAACACTTATCACACATCCTGCTAGATGCGAGTAAACCTGCAACCGAGCCTTAGAGGAAATATAAAGTTAGTAATTGTGCAATACTTAGCACAAACTAGAGTTACGTCCTAGACCGTAGTGGAAATATAAAGGCAGTCACACTGTGCATCACTTAGTTCAGGTCCCAGTAGACTCGAGTAAACCTGGACAAAACTTCAAGTGGTACATTCACAGTGTAAATATGAAGTTAGTAAAAATACGCAAAACTTACGATAACATTCGCTAATCTCAAGTAAACCCGACCGAAAATTCAAGTGCACCATCGAGATTTCTTGGAGTGACGTTCTACAGAGTACACCTTGACGTCATTTAGGCCAATAGAATAAACTTTTACGTCAGTTAGTTACGCTTCAACCGGTCGGTCGAGTAAACCTCGATGTCACTTCCGGTCAATAAAATAATCCTTGACGTCACTTCCGGTCTGTAAAGTAACCTTTACGTCACTTCCGGTAAAATTTATAGGAGGCTATTTTCCTGAGCTCCAGGAGGATAGGAGGTAGCAAATGGCACATTTTACATATCGTCCAGAAGTAGAGGGGGTAACAAAATGCAAGATAGAGGAAGCCAAATACAAGTGTTGCTTTTGCTATCGGGTCCGTTTCCGACCATATTACATTTTCTCTTCTACTTATATAGTTTTTCCCTATTTTATGTACATCCACTACAGAACACCTGTGTTATGATGGAAACACAACGTTAATAATTAAACCTTTTGCTCAGTTCGAGAAATTAAATAGATTTAAGTGATTGTACCCAAACGGTCTCACAAGAGCAAAAACAACAAAAATTAATTTGTCTGCAACATAATTCTTGCAAAATGAAGTCATGAAGGATAGCCAATACAGAATCATGCAGGTTTGCCACAATTTCTTTTCTTTTACTTAAGTTATATGTAGTTGGAAGGATTGAATTAGAAGTTAGTTATGTTCCCATGATATGGAGTAGGAATTAGTATGTTATGCATTAGCCCTTATTTATTACAAGTTGTAATAATGTGGGTAATCTTGATTTGATTTCAGTCATAATTGCTTGAGGGTATGTGCAAACAAAGCACTGTCCATGCCTTTTCTGACATTGCTTAGCCATTATCAGCAGAAAAGAACTGAGAACAATTACTTAACGTTTTCGTCAATCTTTGCGCACGTGTTATGTTTGCTGCCTGTCTGGCACATCAAACTTTCTTCAAAATTGTTGATTGTTGGTGGGTAAAATGAAAGAATACGTTTTGGCACTAAAAACATATAGTTATAAACCAAGATAAGTTGTTAATTGCGAGGCCTGCAGGGCTCGAATTGGCAGTTAAAAATTGTAGAAAGGCGTGTTTATTTCTGTGAAGCACGCTGTCAGAGCTAAACTTAATTGTTGATATCTTGCACGAGCATTGGCATGTCTGTTGTAATTAATTGCCACAATTGCAGTGCACGACGCGCAATCGGGCATGTCGGTGGAGTAAAGGTTTGGACTTTGTTGTGCAAAGGCATTTTTTCCAGTGAAAATATTCATATGGCAGTACATGGAGGGTGGGACAGTGTTGTGCCGGGTGATGCCTTATTATGCCAGGTCATATTTAATAACTCATTAGGTACTAGCTAAAGGTTCTGGCGTTATTTTAAGAAATCTGGCTTCATTGTGCATATATATGCTAACCAAGGTAGAAGTGACTAGGGGAAATGCGCTGATTACATAGGTACAGCAAAAGAAAATTATCATTTGTTAGCCATTAAACAGAACGGAAAGCCAATGGGCTCGATAAGTGTTAAATAAATATGGACGCAAACATATTTACGTTACTTTTCGGACTTAAATATAGACTGCCTGAGTGGTGGGGGAGAAGATGATGCTTTATAGCTCATCGACGGTTAGGTCATTAGCGCCAACCTCAGTCACTGGTTTAGTAGTAAGACTTTGCCTTTGGTTTCGAAGGCCGTGGGATCTATTCCCCGCAAAGGCAGACTGACATTTAAGCAACGTAAATAGGTTTGTATTTGCATTTGTTAGCCATTGTACTAAAACGATGTGAGTGAAGAAACATAACTTAGCAGGGCATGGGCGTACAAGAAAGACCAAACCATACCAATGTTTTAAATGGTGAATGCAACCCTACCCATACTTCAGCTCGTCTTAAATTAACATAGGTTTACCTACACCAACTTTCAATCAACTGCCAAGACTAAGAGTAAAGTTGTCGGTCGACTAAACTTCATGACATGATTGTTGATGAGAGAAATGATTTACATTTCCTTCAATACTAAGAGTTAAACTTAAAATGCATTGGCATCAAAACTGAATGAGTGGTACGATGCAGTGACTTAATTATTTAACAGTATGGATGAATGTTTCTGATATTTAACAATTTTGGCTCAGTATCTTACAACAATATCTTATAACAAAGAGAACAAAAACTCGAATTAATTTTTGTATGTTACAACTTACGACTGCACAATTTTTTCCTTACCTGTCCACACCATACAGTCTTCCTTAAGCTCAGTGCTGACCGTTTTAGCGGAACATGCTACAAAACTAATGGTATCACTTACTGAAAGCCGAAAGTAGATAAGAATCCTTGCTTTAAACTGTAGGCCTACACTTTCTGGTATTGCTTCAAAACCGAGAATCCCAAAATAAAATTTAACCGTTAACGTTCGCATTTGCAAAATGAATAATTCCTTGTGCTGATAAAAGAAAATTTGAAAAAGTACAATGCGTTAGAGCCTGCTGACAAAGTCGGAATTGCTTCACAAACAGGTGTGTGACGAAGTATGAGTGATTGGATTTTTCATTGTTTTGGCACATCATCCCACTTTTAGTTATGTCATACAGTCTGATTCTGCTTCGGCATTTAATCTGTAATGCAACATAACGAAATTCAAAGCATGGTAAAGCATATTGTTCAGTGTTTTAATCCCTGTTAAACTATTTAAATAAAATTCGAAAATGTGGATATTAGTCATTTATTGTGTATCTGTGGTTGCTACCTTTTTGGCGAGGTAACATCTTAGACCTTTTTAATGACCGCTTGGCATATCTTTACTGCTTCCTACTGTGGTCAGCCTCTATGCTGCAGCCTCGGAGTCAACTTTGGCAATTTACTGTAAACTGCTAGCTATTCAGTACGCTGCACGACTGCATGCCGCACAATCAAGTCTAATTGTTTTTTAACAAGACTTGCGAGTCGGCAGATGTACAGTACTATGAAGAAACGTGTTTACCTTGATAGGCTCCAGCAGTCCTTTTGGGGAACAGACTTTGAAATGCCCCACGTTTTGAGGCTTGGGCAGATGCCAGTAGCCCCTTGGCAACACCAAATAGCTGTGTTCATATTCCGTTTGGAAGCTCTCCTAATAAGTTCTACTCTACCAGCAAAGTACTTGCAAGCATTCTGGTAGCTGTTTTATAAGTTCATTGGCTGTCGGCGGGTTTTCACTTGTAAGTCAGAAGATGGCTTGGCATGTGCTTTAGTGTATCTGGGAGGGACTGTTTCCCATCGCCTTTCATCAGGATATTTTGTGTTTTCGAGGAGATTTTGGCAATCAGTCTAGCCGTTGAATGGGTCCTAGGCCATTATGCCATGCATTTTATCATCTTTAGTGAATTCATGATTGTCAGGGAGGCCCTGGCATGGTATAACCCTCAACACTCATTGGCTCAGCAAAGCCAAGTACGGCTTTACTGCTTGCCTGGCCAGAAATCCCAGACCACATTAGGGTAGCTGTACATGAGCAAGCCTGTGTCGCATCGAACGGGATCTTTATGGCCTTGTCGAAAGGGATATCAGCCTTGTTCATTTGGATGCATTTACAACTATGTGTCTTAAGTTGCATGCTGCTTGGCCAGCCTTGTGGGACAAACAAGATAGCGGTACGTTACGGGCTATTAATGGCACTGTCCAGGCTCGGCTTGGGTTCAACTTTCCAGTTACCATGAAGAAACGTTGTTGGCCTGTTTACGTCTTGTCCACACAAATCTTACTCTATTTCCTTTTGTAATGTGATTTCTGCCCCGCATGTCATTGATGTCACCGGCCACTTACGGTCCATCGCATGCCAGTTTATTGTCACCATCGTGATGGTGTTCATTGCCGTTTGCGTCTTCTGTGAAATACACAAGAGACAGCTCACATGAGACGCAGTTGTATGCGATGTATGGCTCGTAATTTATTTTACACCGGTTTTAAGTGCCTTTAAGTCATTACTATATAGTGTGCCCATCAATGTTATGTATCAAGAGCACCAAAATGCTTTCTTCAATCCTCCTAGCTCCTCAAACTGCAGTTGTCAGATTAGCAATGAATTTGTTCTCCTGTCTGGGATTTTTAATATTTTGCAGGAGATGCAGAAGTGATATGATTTAGATTTGGGTTTGTTGTAGATCGCTGTAATGCACAGGGTAGAGCAGTGGCAACTGTATCTCTGCACTGTGATTAAGGTTGGTGCAAATTAACTATTCATTGACGAGCTATAAAGCCGTACTTTCCCCCATACCCCTTAAAAGCACTGCATGATTCACGCGACAAAACCAAAGGAACTAAACTGTAAAGCTTTGCTACTATGCAAAAAATGAATCCGGTCTGGTATAGTTTTCCTTGCATGCCAACAACGCTTGCAATTATGCATCCGCCATTTCTTTAACTACTTTCTTGCAGAAAAAAACAGCCAATTGAGAGCAACCATGAAAACACGTCATGCCATTAAACATGCTCTCACCTACCATATCTCAAGTGAGAGGATATCCTAAGAGCAATTGGATTGAGTAATCATTATATCAAAAAAGTTTTTTTTAAATAAAATAAAAGGAGCTCTCGATTTGACCCAACAATTATTGTAAGAATTTAAATTTTAGAGAAATTAAAAATGCTTGAACTAAACTACACCCATCTTATTACATGTTACAGGCTATTTCATGTATTATGTAGTACTTACCTTTAGCAGCTTCTAACACGTAATTTATACAAAATACTACCAGATACAAGCTTCTCATTTCGTAATTAATACTGCTAGTATATTCCTATATTTGTAGATTTTTCTTTGTTAATGCTCTTGCTGTGCAGCATAATGTATGCGAATCATTTCAAAGCTTAAATGGTGTTGATACGTCGTACTATTTTGTGCATCGTTCATAGACCTGAATGATCAACTATATATTATTCATCAATATGCACGAAAATATGATAGCTCAAAGGGATTAGGTTGCAGCTCACTTGAGACGCAGTTGTATGCGATGGCTGGCTCGTAATTTATTTTACAGCGGTTTTAAGTGCCTTTAAGTCATTACTATATAGTACGCCCATCAATGTTATCTATCAAGAGCACCAAAATGCTTTCTTCAATCCTCCTTGCTACTCAAAACGACGTGCAGTAGACAACCTGATGTTAAGCACAAATTGTCAACAATACAGGTGAAGCTGGGTAATTCGTCCACTGTCAGATTCTTCACTTGAATTTAAGGAATGAAGGAAGAATTGGAAGGAAATTGCCGCATTAGTGCAGAGGTTGTTTTACCCATATTATGTAAAGACAGTTTTTTGTTACTAGAAATATACTGTACCTGTCACTTTTTGCGTTTATGCTTTCTTTGCCTTGGGGATTTTAAGTTGAGCCAATCTGGCCAGCCGGCTAATCCAACTGCGCATGTACAGTCCTCCTTTTTAAAAGAGTTTGCTCGACAGCATTCGCTTCTTTTTGTTCTCAAGCGACCTGTCATTTGATCGCTCTTACCTTCTCGCATTCACTGGACTGCTTCTTCTCGCCGACTTAGGCTGACCAACCATCTCCTACTTTAACCTAATCCATCACCCCATCACGAATGCCTAACTCTTTTCCATGCTGCTGGAAATTGTGTCACTGTGAGGCGCCAACAACATTTTCATTGCCAGGGTTTCCACGGTTGGCTCCAATCCACCGTGGCATTCGTATTTGCATTCACACTTGTATTCATCATCCCGATGGCCTCAATCAGCTTCAGAAGACACCAGGCCTTGCTTTGCTTGCTATGTTGGTTACAGTCCACAAAGGCATTCGCATTTGCATTCACATTAGCTCGGACGATGCCATGTATCACGATGAAGAACCTTACGGGCATCGGCTCTCACCTTGGAACAGACTCACTGGCCATGGCATTAGAATTTGCATTCACATTCGCATTCACCCTCCTTCCATCGGCCCCTTGCAAGACTAAGTTGTTGACTGTCAGTGACAATTTTGCTCTCGTCGGCACAAAACTTTGGCTGACCCACATCAAGCAACAAGTGGACCGTCATAAAGGAAATCTCCACCTTTTCGGTAATTGGCAAGTCCATCATTGATGTCTCAGAAGACCAATCCTGAGCCAGCAACTTCAAGTCACAACCAGAACTACGGACGACAACCCACTTTGGCATTAACAATGATGGATGCCTTTTTCTACAGCTCCTCTCTCACTTATAAAAAAATAGAGGAGATGGGGGACCCGCCACTGACGAATTCCCTATCCAAAATTCAGGGCGGATGAGGTCTTCGCCCCAGCACGTCTTGATCGTAATTTGGTCCCACGGATCGAGTGAAAATTCAAGCTGAATGGTGCTGCTAACACCACTGCTCGTCTCACTCATTGCTTAAAATCCACGTTTTGAGTATAGTTTTCAAGAAGGATGGCGTATTCAACTGTTCTGCTTGCCTTGACTGGAATTTGGCCCCAAGTCTCGAGTAAAGACTGAAACGGAATTGTGGTGCTAACATCACTGGCTGTCTCCTTCATGGCTTAAAACCCACATTTTGAGTGCAGTTTTCAAGACGGATTGCATCTTCAACTCTCCAGCTCGTTTTGATTGGAATTTGGTCCCAAGTCTCGAGTGAAGAATAGAGTCGAATGGTGTTGCTAAGACCATTGCTCGTCTCACTCGTGACTTAAAACCCACGTTTTGAGTGTGGTTTTCAAAACGGATAGCGTTTTCAACTCTCCAGCTCATATTGAATGGAATTTGGCTCCATGTATTGACTGAATAATCAAGCCGAGTGGTGTTACTAACACCAATCGTCGTCTCACTCGTGGCTCAAAACACACGTTTAAAGACTAATGGCGTTTTCAACTCTCCTGCTAGTCTTGATTGGAATTTAGCCCCAGGTTTCGAGTAAAAAAGAAACCCGAATGGTGTTGCTAATATAACTAGTTGTCTCATTCATGGCATAAAACCAACGTTTTGAGTGAAGTTTTCAAGACAGATGGCGTTTTCAAGACAAGTAACGAATTCGGACTCCACGCCTTGTCTCTATCAGAACTTGCCATGTGACGAAACATGGTTCTACTCAGCATCTTATCTTGATCAATGCTACACCAGGCCCCACGTTTCGAGTGAACCTCTTCCTGACAAGCACCATCTGCAACTTCCGCCTTCGTCTCGAACGTAACTTAGCAAGTGATGAGACACGAGCCAACCCTACAGGTCGTCTCTATCGTTGCGACACCAAGAACCACATTTCGAGTGAACTTCCTCATGACAAAAAATATCAACAATTTCCGCCTATTTCGATCATAACTTGGCACGTGACCAGACAAGGTTCACCTCGGCAACTTGTCTCGGTCGTAGCTACACCAGAACCTATGTCTGAGTAAACTTCTTCCAGACTAGGAACATCTTCGAATTCCGCCCACGTCTCAGTAGTAACTTGGCATGTGACGAGACAGGGTCCAACTTTGCAGCTCATCAAAATCGTGGCTACACTAAGGCCCAGTGGAATTTTTCAATACATTCAATGTCTTCAACTTCCGTCCTCGTCTAAATCATAACCAGACACGTGAACTCACACGTTTCAACACTCACAGCTCGTCTTGATCGTGGTCAGACCAACACACGTTTCTAGTGAAAATTTTCGAGACACGTGATGCCTACAGCCTTTCCACCCCATCTCGATTATAACAAGGCACACATCGGGTGTACCCCCAAGCCGAATGACATTGTCAACTCAACCGACAACAGGCACGTTAATATAGCTGTCCCAACCACTCATCTCGCCTGGCTCAACAATGATTCAAGATGAATGCCGTATTTACCCTTAGCACTTTGTCTCATTCATGGCCGTCACCCACTCGCTAAGAACCCACCACAACGACTGTACATCAAGACGAATGACGTCACCCACACAACCATTCGCCTCATTCTTGTCTTGAACCGATGGATGGAAAAAAAATCTCAACAGAGGTTGCAGCCTTCGCCACCACTGGTCTCATTCTAAGCTGGAACCACTGAAAGCAGAGAAGTTTTTCATGACCATGACCATTTTCTAGAACCTCCGCTTATCTCATTATTGACGATGCCGTCAAATTGGAAAAAAAAATTTCAATACAAACGCAGGGGACGTCTGCCCAATGCTTTCCAGCAGCCATGTGATGTTTTCATCAAATCCCAGCTTCTAGAAGACAAGACGAATGCCATTGTGCCACCTTTGGCCATCTCCACAGGGTGGAACTGTCCATCATCACTCCACAACTCGACGCGAATTAATTTGATCCGCCATCGGCCTGTAACACATCCGTCGGTTTATTTGGCTCATCCCGACTTGGTTACCAGGGCGGACCCAACTGTATTCGAAAAAAAAGCCATCAATGTCAAAAGGCCATACAGTTTAAACGAGCATTCGCACATTCCTGCACTTGTGCATCCATTCATCCTGCTCTTGGCGCTCAAGGTTTTGCTCCTGAAGTCCCCATAGCTCATCTCCATTGTGGCCAGACCAACACCCATGTTCCGACTGAAGTCCTTCAAGACATGAGACATCCTCAGCCGACATCTAGCCTCAAAATTACCTAGGCACAATTCAACCCAGACAATTCGACTCACACGTGACTGGACCAAAACCCACGTTCGATTCAAGGTCATCAAGACACATGACGTCTTTGACTTCGTTTCATCTTCAAGTCCCGCATTTCATTTTGATTGTACCTTAACACGTCACAACACACGGTTCAACTTCACAGCTCATCTCGGCAGTGGTAACACCAGAATACACACTACGGGTGGAACTGCCAAAGACAAGCAACGCCAACTACTTCCACCCTCGTCTCGATTTTAACTTGGCACATAACGAGATACGTTCGAAACTCACAGTTCATCTCGATCACACCAAATAAAAACCCACGCTGACACCAGAGATCTCAGGATGGAAAATGTGTCGATTCTAGCAACCAGTCTCGTTCATGGCCAACTAGCACAATTCAACCAAACATCATGACTACCACTGTGATCTACACCACTGCTCGTCTCATTCTAAAGCCTTCAAGGCAAACACCGATTGGAACTCCGCAGTTCGCCTGGAAAACCTCACCGCAAGCAACCCCTTCAATAGACTCGTTCTGAAATCATCCCATCACTATTGATGTTGTGACCTCAACACCTGTCAGCTCGAATGTGAGCACTCCAGCACATGAACACAACAATTTTCCTCGAAAGCCTTTTTGCACGACTGCCACGAAGCGCAACAACCCCGACACGAGGGCTCTATCTCTCAATTGCGACTACGATACACAACAAACACTACGCAAAACACCGTCTATCAAACTCGAACAACCCGCATTTCCATAAAGGAAAAAAGAAAACAAACAAGGGTCTTCTCAGCATTATGGCAACTCCACAATCGTTTTGAACTTCAAACAAATTCGAAGAAATTTCGAATGAAACCAAACGAAGCCATTTCATCAACCATCACTGGAAAGGTCACACAGACATCACCAATTTCCATATCACAGAGGTAAACCCCCTTCGTCGCTTCTTAGAAGTAAAGACGAAACCCTCTGCATTCCCAATGAGCAAAAATCATTTCTTAAAAAAAATATATAACGAAAATTTTCTAAATTAAATCATACAGAGAACCCGAACATGCTCACAGTGTCTCTGACTCTGACAGGGGAAGTGCCAGCAGGCAACCCTAGGGCACCCGTTCAAAATGTGCTCGCTACCAAACGAGGTCAACTGTCAACAAAAAATTGTCAGGTATAGCATATTCCCAGTAACAGGAAACCTAAATTTGCTTGGTCCCCATGAACTGGAAAATGCCAGCCCCAATTGGAAAACAGCAGGCTGAAATTTGGTTCTTTTGCAAAGGTAATATACTATACTAAACCCACCCTACTTCCCTTCTTCTGGCAGATCGAGAGAAAACAAAAGATGCAAATGCTTTCAAGCAAGCTCTTTTATAAAGGAGGCTGCTCAAGCGCAGTTGGGTTGGCAAGCTGGCTGGATCGGCACAACTTAAAATCCTCAAGGCAAAGACAGCATAAATGCAAAAATTGACAGGTACGGAATATTTCCTTTGCAACAAATTTCAGTTAACCTTCGTGTGGGCCGGCAAATTTACGCGTTTTATTTAATCCCCTCTGAACGTATAAACCTGTAACTGACACTGGACTGTAGAAAAGCTAAACTGGACTAATATAATAAGGCAAAACGTACAAAATTGATAATGCTACATTTCAGCATTCCTAATTCAGCACAGCACAAATATCCCTCCTGAGACAAATCAAAGATTTTCTGGACTTATTTATTATAAATGACTCAGCTTCTTGCCATAATACATTTTTAATGGCACCGTATATAAAAACCAAAGCTCATTACATAGTCGAAACTAAATCATCAAAAGTCATAAATTTTATGTTATTTCACGTTTATGAAAAAGGCTTTCACTTGCTTAAATCTATGCGTAATAAGAATACTACTTTCTCCTATGGGATTGAGATAATATACGAAAAAGTAAAGGTAGGCTATATTATCAGATATGTATTGTTCCGGTCACTTTTACTCAACCTCTTAACTAGTTAGGCCACAGTATGCTGCAGAACCCTCGAAAAAAAGCTCAGCGATGGTGAAAGGATGTTATTATAGGATCATCTATTTTTTGGAAGCTGGTGAATCTGTGACTACGTGGTATGGGAGGTTTAATTTGTGCATTTAGAAAGAAGAATGGAATGAACGTCGAATCAGAGATTTTTTGGAAAATCTAAAAAGACAATATTGCAAGGGCAATGACTGTAATGTGCAGTGTTCCAATTAACATTCCCTGGAAAAATTTGAGCCATTAATAAAATTAGTAAGGAATTAACCAAAACTTTAAAAGAGATTTTAGAAGTGATAGACAACAAGAAGAAAGAAAGTAATTATCAGCAGAAAAAGGAGCCTGAAAATGTATCCTTTTTTATGAACTTTAATATGAATCTTACCATATCAAAGGGAAGATACCCAAACGAAGGGAAGAATAAATTCTTAGAAAAGTAAGCACATGGGATGAATGCATTCAGACCTTAGATTTGCAGATAGATTAAGATGACATGAGTAGTGTACAAATACGATATTGAGCGACATACCCCATTACTTTGACCTTTGACCTTCAAGTAAACCTCTCGAACTTTGACCTCAAGTAAACCTCCCACTCAAATAAAGTTCATCCACTAAATCTTCTCCTCACTCAAGTAAACCTAGTCATTTGGAAGATTTACTTGAGGGAGGTCAGAAATGGGGTAGAAAATCGAGTAAACCTCCCGACCTTTGACCTTAAATAAACCTCACAGCTGACCCCTTGATTGAGGAGAAGATTTACTTGAGAGGGGCCAGAAAAATGGGGTCAAAAGCCCTTGACTCTGGCCTTTGACCCGATTTGTGACCAAATGTTACAGCCACTCGAACAGGATCGAGCTGGGTCGGAGTCAAAGTCTTTTGAACCTTCTCATTTTCTAACTCCCTCTTTGTCTATCTGGTGAAGTGCTTTTTTTGTATTTTGTGTCTTATTTCAACCACCATTATAACCAGCAAAGTAGGGGGGCACCTTTATAAGTCCTGATAGTACTTTTTTAGTCTAATACGTGCTTAACATTCTTTTCAAATTTTTATTTCTGCTTTTCTTTCAGCAGCTTTAATCTTTAACCGTACATTCCTTTGTTCCACAGTTTCCTTTGCATGTTTCTCCCGCTTTGCAGCAGCCATTTTCACCAAGCGGTCTTTTCTCTGTCCCACAGTTTCGAGTGCATGCTTATTCCTTAAATGAGCTGCTTTTTTCTTATACTTAGCCACTATTTTTTCTTCTTCGGTTCGTCTTTTTATTCCACTACGGGGTGGTTCATCCACTTCTTCTGTCTATAAGGACGCTCGTTTTTCAGCTTCTTCATCCTCTATTCGGTCAAATTTACTATTTTTAAATGTGTGCTTTACACCAGTTCTAAAGGGTCAATGCACTAGTGTATTTACTCCATCCTCTAACACGAATCTTTTATCGTCGTAGGGGGAATTAGAGGATTTTGAAATATCGACGGTGGCCAGAAAATGGTCCGTACTTTGAATGCTCGTCCATGTTGCTTTTGAAGCAGATTTCGAAAATAAAACCTTTTTGTAGTCTTCGTGACTAGGCTTTTTTGAACGAATGCTTTGCTACTTCCTTTGGCCTTTTTAATGCCGTCTTCCCCTACTAGAACAGAGTACATTTTGGCTCTCAAGACGATGAATTCCTTCAGTGGGATGCCCGCCGTCTCGCCCTTCATCTTCCCTAGCACTTGCTTGTTTTGAATGCCATACAGAGGATGTGAAGGATCGTAGTGGCTCATGTCGAATCTTTCCAGCTCCGTTTCCATATCCCGGTAAAAAACCTCGATTTCTACTTCGTAGAAAAAGCTGTCAGTGTCAGTTAAAAGGAAGCGTGCACGATATCCATACATCACATGCATGAAGTCGTAGTGAAACTCGTACATGACGAGCTTGGACAGTTCAAGGATGGTGAATCCGGTATAGGTTGGTAGGTCGCACGTGACATTACGAATTCTCAAGTCTGCCTGTATTAGATTTTATTTGAGGATCTTAAAAGAATCTGCAAGAAGTAAAGTGCTGTATTTCACGGACTTCTTTGGACTGGTGCACAGCTTCACAGTAAGACGATTCGACTTGTTCTCCAGAGTTTTCCCAAATACCGAGTTGTTCTTGAGATTAAAAAGTCTTTCTCAAAGATCGCTGTAGAAGTTAGACGCTTCTCCGTGTTAAAGTCTATGTACAACTTTAACCATTGCTTTTGACGGAATTTTAGAATTTTGTGGATGCCTTTAGGAATCAAACCGTGTTTCAAATAAAACTGTAAGTTCCTGTAACGAACGACATAGTTTTTCTTCGGCAGCAGGTTGGTAGTAAACTTGGAAGTGGAGATAATCTTCTTATGAGCCATTACTTTCATGGAGGGTGACACGAAATTTGGTCTTATCTTCAACTGTTCAGGTGCTATAGTTATTGTGCTCATCGTGAAGCTCGGAGGGGTAGTCCCAGTCCACTTCCAAGATGTAGCCAAATTCGGAATCTTTTTCGACTGAGGATAAGTGAAATTCGAGAATTTCCTTCTTCGTCAACCAGATAAATTGATCGTACGGAAGGTACTCTGTCATTGTCAACCCATACAGGTTGTTGATGTCTAAATCAACCAAGTACAGGCTATGTAGATGCTCTTTGTATGTGTCTGGTAAGTACTTGTTGTTAGCGATCGAGTGTCTCTTCCCTATAACAGTAATTCCTCCCTTGATACCCGAAGTGATAAAATTGTGTTTTCCAGAGTGAGTGAAGAGTTCTAGTTTTGATTTATTTTTTTCAATGCAGCAGCCCAACTAAATCCGAGTGTGGAAACGTAGTAACAGGGATCTATGCCATCGTTCAATAAAAGTCCTGAAAGTCCCTGAAAGTCTGAAAGATGTCGGCTAGTAGATACTTGTCTACCATTTGGTATACGCAATGATCAAATTTGAAAACCTTTTCCTTTAGTAAACTCCATACAGATGTGGTATGTTTGTACTCAACATCTGTGATACCTTTCCCACGTAATGTAGAGTAGAACGCATCTTTGGAAGGTAATTCCCTTTCTTCAAATACGTCCATTGACTGAACGTACTCGTATGGGTAGTTACCTTTCTGCGTCATTAAATCTAAGATTAAGTCCTTGTACACTTCCGGTTCGAACCAATCCACCGAATCCAGCGCGGATTTAGTGAATATGAAGGGTCTATCTTTCTTGTGGTTTTAGGCTAAAGTTTCCAGTGATGAAGAAACAAAATTGTAACTGTGCAAAAGTCTTGCTCTTACACTGATTAACTTGCACGTTTCAGTCTCAAAGTAGCGCGTGATTGTCATACTTATGAAACTTTCTGTGTTTCTAGCAAGGACATCGATTCCTCTCAGGGATTTTTTTGCTGCTGAAATGAGTAAATGCATATCGTTGCCTTCTAAATTGTGGAATATGACTGGAATAGTGGATATAGCACGAGCCTTCAGATTACATTTGTCGTGCGATGCACCTCGGAATTTTCCCGTAAAATGGCAGTCATCTCTGACTTTAGTTTGGCAGAATATTACGGCTTTGCTGCAGTACAAGCTTTTGTAAATCGAATTTCATCATCCAGACTCATATTCAAGGGTTTTGGTTCTGGCAAACAAATCTCTCCAATTTATTGCAAAAAACTTACTGAAAGTTAAAGAAGGAAAGTTAAAGAAGGAACAAAAAAACAAAGTTTATCAAGGAACAAAAATTAACGATGATTTAAAGAATAACTTGTCTCCTTCCATACAGTTTAACGATTTAAAGGGCACTGGAACTCTCTTTTCGAACGGAAAATCGAAATATAAAGGCTGGATTTTGCCCAGCGAACCGGAAACTCAAAAACTATGAAAAACTCCTAAACGGTACATCTCTAAAAAATAGAGATCGAGTGTGAAGAACAGAAACCAGTTTCCTCGACCATGTTCAATTATCCTAATTCTATGCACGCAGCTTCACCCCTGTTACTCCTCTTGCGAAAAAGCAAGCAACTGCAATAAACCACTGTGTCTTAGACTTAGGTTTACGAAAATATACCCGTAACAAAAAGGTAAACTTCACAAAAATGTAATAGACAAACCGTGGTTTAACTTACCGTCTTACGGCGCTTTAAAACTTGATGAAGTTACCGGGAGAATTAAATGCAGTATACGTTACCTATGATACTCCCAGTAACGTGAAGTTGTGGTGCACCGTTGAATATGGAGTGGTGCATCCCAATGTCTCCTGCGGCAAGTTTTCAGATGACGACTTTACGAGTTTAGTATCTTGGTAAACGTTAAAAAATGTGCAAATAAAAAACGTGATGGAAATTAAAAACTACGACTTTTTTGTACCCAAGAATAAACCAAAAAATCACCCATTCTTACTTTCAATTGTTAGATGTTTAATTATAGGGCCCGCAAATTGTGAAAAAACTAATTTACTGTGAAATTTCATCTGTAACGAACGATGGTTGGATTATGACAGATTATTTATTTACAGTAAAACTTTGTGTCAACCAAAGTAAAAAGCATTGAAATCTATATTTGCCAAAATTGAGGACAAAATTGGAAGGGATGTCGAATTTTTTCACGGTTCTCAAATAGATTTATCTCCGCCCGAAGAACTGGACCCAACATTTTGAAACCTGATTCTGTCTGACGACTGCCTTTTAGATTAACAAAAAAACATCGAGCGCTACTTTGCCCAAGGACGGCATTCGAACAACGATGTTTTTTATTGCAGTCAGTAGACGAGAATTCCTAAACAAGGGCTTATATATAATGCAAATTTTTTCCGGTGGATGAGTTAAATTTGAAACACGTTTATGAAACTCATGTTGGCCCTGACATGGAATTTTCAGAGATTGACACTTTATGTCAAAATTGTTGGAAAAAGCCTTATGGAAAAAGCTTTATCGCAACAAGAATTTTTTTAACCTGTAGTAAGCACCCTGAATGTTTTGGGTGCAACCACGCAAACTATGCCGATTAAAAACACACTAGCCATGCAAACTAAACCGATTAAAAACACTTTAGCCACCGAAACTACGCCAATTAAATTGTACAAAGAAGAAGAAAGTGACCAAGAATATAGTGACGAGTACAAGTACAGGTCTCTTATCCCTTCTATTTGATAGAAACTCAAAAAACAAGGAACTGGCATGGTTAAAAAAAATTGGTAGCAGAGTCGATTATAAATATTAGGAAAATCCCAACCACTTGATAAAGAGAGTCAGGTTTTTGTATAAATCCACTCTGGCAGGGCACGACCTGCATCGAAACGAGGTGATAGAAATTTTATCAGAAATGCAACAAAGAAAAATGATAAGTAACCATCAAAAAACATTGGCTTATCTAAATTTGTGGTTAGGTTGTATAAATCAAGAAACACCTTATTCTGGCTTACCTGTCTGGTGAAATTCCAGCCAAAGCAACTGACTTTACACAGGCATAACAGTGGCCCTGAACAAAAAAACAAGCTGAAAAGTATTTTTGAGCCAAAAAAAAAAGAAAATACGATGGATTTTTCTGAAAATAGGCTGAATACTTAAGACCCGTATTAAGGTTGCTTTTAAGATTCACCTCAGTTTTAATCTGTCATACATCCAAATTAAGTCGGAAGTATAAAAAAAAAGAAACCAGAAACGAACTGAAAATGATGCTCAGCACAAAAATGCTGAAATTTCTCATGCCTGTTTACGTTAACCATTACTTTTAACATACCGTAACATGTAAAATTACAAAAATCTCCCCCTCTCTAGGAAAAACTAGCTTACATGTCTGAAATTCGTATCAAAGCAACTGACTTTACATGTTAACCATTACTTTTAACATAACATTTAAAATTACAAACATCCCCCCCCCCCCGAAAAAGTTTGGAGATGAACATACGAGCAGCTGATTTCCTCGTTTTCTGTCCTCGGTTTAGCTGGTTTCCTAATTTTTTAGCCTTGCAAATCTCCTAAAAATGCATTTAAAGTCCCTAAAAATGTATAAATTTTGGTGGTTTTCTTCCTATTTGCTCATTTTCAATTAAGACTGACTTTTATGCCTGTATAACTGTCAGGTCTAAATACAGCACAATAATTTCTCTAGAATTATTAGGTCTCGAAATAAGCTCACCGAAGAAATTTTTTCCCTACTGAAGGAATGAAAACCGTTTTCTGGGTATTTGTGGCAACGATAAACTCAGTAGGATTCATTCATTTCTTGTAGGTACTCATTTTTAAATAATTCTGAGCATAAATGTCCCGCTAAATCTTCTAGAGCCGTAATTATGTGCATAATTTATATTGACAGTTATACACTGTGAAAGGTTGGTATGCACATCATTATACAAATAATGTCAGTTTGAATATTTTACGGAAATATACAGGTTGATCCACAAAAAACTGATGACCCACAATTTTCTAAGTCCAACTTTTCTATTTAACACCCCTTGGAACCAGGAGAAGACAAATCGAATCTAACGGAAGATTTCAGTCCTCTTCTGGTTCTGTGGTGTGCTAACTAGAAAAGTTAGACTTAGAAAATTGTGGCTAATTTACCCCCCCACAAAAGTCCCTAAAAGTCTCTAAATAATCCCCTAAAGCCCCTAAATTAAGATTGCAAAGGGATCCCTAATTCTCCCCTAAAAAAACCCATATAAAGTCTGTAAAGAGGCCCGCTCCTCAAAAATTACTTAATTTAATTATAGTTTAGAGTTGATCTTTTTTGTTTTTACATCTCTACTGTTCAGTGGCAACCACCTCATTGTAAATAAGGTTGGCACTACTCCCCCCCCCCCCAGGGAAGGGTGGGTTACATGTCTGAAATTCGAACTGACTTTACATGTTAACCATTAATTTCAACATAACATGTAAAATTACAAATATCTTACCCCCACCCCTTCCTCTTTCTAGGAAAAACTGGCTTACATATCTGAAATTCTAATCAAAGTAACTGACTTTACATGTTAACCAAACATATAACTTTACCAACATCTCCCCTCCGTTCCTTAACTTCCGTAAAGATGGAAAAGCCGAACGCTCAAACAAGAGTTAAATAAATACAGACACAAGCCTATTTACGTTGCCTATTGGACTTATATGTCAAACTGTCTGATCCCCAATCAGACAGTCTGACTTATAAATCCAAAAGACAATGTAAATAGGTTTGCGTCTGTATTTAAGTTTTCCCAAAAACTACAGAGGTGAAATGTTAAAAGTCTATTTTTTAAAATTTATTCCCCCGTTCCCCTGGAAAACGTTCGAAGATAAAACATACGAGCAAAGACATAATTATAACTGACACGTATACATACAGCACAATAATTTATCTAGAATTTTAAGGTCTCAAAATAAACTCACCGAATAAATTTTTCCCTACGAGAGAATACAAAACCGTTTTCTGAGTATTTATGGCAGTGATAAAACTCAGTAGGACACAGTATTTATTAATTTCTTGTAGGTACTCGATTTGAAATAGTTCTGAGCATAGATATCACTCGAAAAATCCCACAACCGTAATTACGTGCGTAATTTATAATGACAGTTATATACTTTGGAAGGCAAGTATGACTAGCCCCACAAAAGTCCCTAATTAAAGTTTACAAAAGGGTCCCTAATTCATTCCCTGAAAAAGACCCTAATTAAAGCTTGCAAAAAGGTCCCTAATTCATTTCCTAAAAAAGTCCCAATTAAAGTTTGCAAAAAGGTCCGTAATTCATTCCGTAGAAAAGCACCTAATTAAAGTTTGCAAAAGGGTCGCTAAATCCCTTTCCCGAAAAGTCCTTAATTCATTAACACATAGATTTGGAATTTAATAACATCTCTGTAATGTCTAATGCAGTGCTAAAACAGGACCACTGCACTGTGACTGAGGTTAACCTAAGTAACAGTCCCAAAAAAAGTACACCACAGTACTTTTTACAGTTGTAAATTAAAATACATTTATAAGAGACAAATTGTATTTTTTCCCAAAATAAGCACAGAGTATTATCATTACTTTGAAAAAAAACTACCCTAAAAAATAACTTGTTAAAATTAAAAGACAGCACTTACCTCTTGAAAAAAGGTAAGGTCGCTATCCTGTCTAAAAACAAGTACTTAGGTCAATTTACCTAAGGAATGCTTGTGTTAATAAGGCCCTTCTTGGCCTCCTGACCCCCCAGTGTACTTACTTAGCTCTGGGAGGGGGGCTAGGGAGGCACTCGTGTTAGTTAAAAAGGCCTTACTTGGCCTCCTGACCCCCTAGAGTACTTAGTTAGCTCCAGGGGGGGCTAGGGAGGCCCTTGTGTTAGTTAAAAAGAAGACCTACTTGGCCTACTGACCTACTCCCCCCAGAGTACTTAGTTAGCTCCAGGGGGCTAGGGAGGCGCTTGTGTTAGTTAAAAAGAAGACCTACTTGGCCTCCTGACCCCCCAGAATACTTAGTTGCCTTAGTTACCTTAGGGGGCTAAGAAGGAGTAAGTACTCCGTCGGCCCTGCGGCCGAACACTGATTTGAACCACGGATAATCCGAGTTTATATACGTTTTGGGTGATCTACTTTTCCAAAAAGCAAAAGTTGGCTTTTGAAATTGTTCAGACGGATTTTCTTTTTAGCTGGCTAACCGGCACATACAAAATCAGTTTCCGTAGCTGCATTTACCATATGCAAAAAAAAATTTTGAACAGAACGGTTTAACTGGAAGAGCAGGTAAGAAGGTCATTTATTCCACTGATTTTAAATATAAATGTGGCTTAATACAAGTTTTAGGGTAATACCAAATTGTAAAATAAGGTTTTAGAATAATGTTTTTTGGATTCTGTACTTAGTAAATCTTCAAATTAGCGACTCTTGTAGCAATGTTTCCAGTTAGTACTAAGCGATAAAATGAAAGTAAATGTGCCGAGCAACTGCCCCTTTTTAAAATTTTCTGTGTTTTTTACAATTCTAGATTTTAATCACGGGTTAGGCAGTAATTTATGGCAGTGTTGATAGGAAATGTGACGGATTATTTACGCCAAAATCCATGACTTTGGTTTAAATCAATCTGACAATTTGTTTTTACATGTCATACGCCTTCATATTTAATCTTTTTAATGTCACTTTAAGATCACTTAATATATAAAGGCTTGTGGTTTTGTAAAAATAAACAAAAGTTTACCTACCTTCTGTACGAACAAAAATCGTGCGACCAATCTCTCCATTTTTCGACATACGTAAGAAAAACGTAAATAGTGCTTCGGTTAGGTTTTCCTGGCACGACTTTCATTGAAGGTCACTTTTGTTGGTGCAAAGCGAAATGTAAATAAATCATCGGTTAGGTTTTCCCTGCACGTCTCGAGCGGATCAAGGCCGATTTGTTGGCAATAGCGCTTTCCACCTAATTTTTGTACTAACCGACTTAAATCTTGACTTTAGTACCGTTCGCATCACAAATCCGTGGGAAAAACATGTATGAACTTCTCAAAATTATTCAAAAAGACGTAAAGCCGACGCTGCTTTAGTTGGGTGTCTGGCGCAGGACAAGGTCGTTGCCCCGGAAACTGGGTAGACGGAAAACCTGAATTGCGCTACAACGAACGAATGCTTTTCTGTGTTTATTATTGTCAGTTTTCGTGGGCTTTTGTTGTTATTGCAAGTTAGTTTAGACTACATTAGGCAACGCGAGTGAATAGAAAAATTTTGGAACATTAATTCAGAAAAATAGTCCGTTTATTAAAAGTGATGTGCAAACCGGGTTTTCTGCCTTCCCTGAGAATATATTGAGCATTCGAAAACCCCAACCTAAACTCATCCACTCTGGAAGCAGAGCGAAGTTTGCTTATGGTTATTCTGTGTGTTAACGGTATCAAACTGTCTCCAGATGGTTGAGTTTGGATTGGTAGTTATTCAACTTAATTCTTGGCGTGTTTATATACGATACATGTTGTTTTCTAGCTAAAGAAACATTTTCGTAACATTTTCAAAATTAATAATAAAATAAAAATCCTGCTGCCCTGGTCCTTTTTCCACACTTGAGATGCCCAAACTTTTTCCCTGACTTTATAGTGTAGAATATTTGTGTCCCTCATAAAATATTTTGTCAACCCCACCCTTAAAAAAATGCTATTTAGGGAAGAAACAATTAGCGCTATTGTCATATTCAAAATTGACCCCGTTTATTTTTTTTTAATATAGCAATCGCGTTAATTGTTTTGCCAATATGAAAAAAAAATTGAGGCCAAGGGGGCCGATGCTTGTCATTGCTTTTGATGGATAGACTCGCCAAACTGTTTTGAACCGAAAAGACCTGACTGTTGGTTCATGCGTATGGTAATTTTTTCACTCAGTAGGCTATCAAAAAACTAACAAGTCACTTTTTAATACCAATTAGTTTTTTCATGGTACTCGGTGTGTGCAATTTTAAAGATAAGCACACGGTGACCACCATTAAGAAAAAACCTGCGAAAAATAAAATTGGATAAATATCACAAAATGCACAGGTTTACTGTAGGGCCTGTTCAAAAGGGCCTGTTATTCCTCAACAGAATGTGGTCATTCTTCAACAGAATGGTAGTCATCGTGGCTGAGCTGTGAGAGAGCTCTGCCTGGTTGCTGGAGGTTTGCGGATCTGGTCGAACCCCTGGAAAGGGGACCGGTAATTGTTTGGAAACCTTACTTTTCACGCTATCGTCTTAATTCACCTACCTAGTGATTCCTTTCGTCGTTAGGGTTCCGAAAATCATAACGAAAACGTGTGCAAACGTTTTTTTTATTCAGAAAAATTATTAAAACACGCTAAAACGCTACGCACAACAAGCAAGAAGCGGCAGCCATTCTACGCGATGATTCCGCCACTAGAAAACCTGATTTCGACCAGAAATGATCGAACAGAAATGTTACTAAACGAAAATTATCTCTTTCCTAGGTAGACGGTGATATTTGTGGCCGGATTTACAGTCCGCAGGGGCGCGTTTCGCGCGCATTATCATATACATCGAGAATTGGTGTAATCAGAAATAGTATGGCGCAAGCATTTGTGAAACAAGGTACTAATTATGCTACTTCCTTGTTTCACAAATGCTTGCGTCATACGTTTTCTGATTACACCAATTCTCGATGTATATAATAATGAGCGCGAAGCGCGCCCCTACGTTCTGTGATTCCGGCCGCAATTATCGATATACACCAACCAATTTTTCGTCTGCTTCAGCCATTCGTCTGCTACCGGGAACGAGATAATTTCCGTATACGCAGGGGCGCGAAATCAGGTTTTCTTGCTGCCCCTTCATCTCGCAGCATCGCGATGGCGGAACGACAGTTGTGCATAGCGTTTTAGCGTGTTTTAATAATTTTTTTTTTTAAATAAAAAAGCGTTTGCGCACGTTTTCGTTACGATTTTCGGACCCCTAACGTCGAAAGGAATCGATAGGTAGGTGAATTAAGTCGATTGCATGAAAAGTAAGGTTTCCAAACAATTACCAGGGGACCTTGGCAAAGTCCCCGCTAGGACTGCCGGCCAGGGTAGCGTGAGAGGCTACCATGCTCCTTCAGCGGCTATGGGATGTATTCTGGCTAATTCTGCACAATCTTTCTGCCCGGACGATGATCGGAGGTTTCCCGGGTCGAATTCCCGGGCTGGCACCTCCCTTTACCAGATTTCTTCTTCTCTAAAAAAATTTGGTAATGTTCAAAATTGAGCCGGTTCAGCCATACAAGCATTAATTGCTTCGGCTGACATAAGGCTCGTCAAAATTTAAAAAAAAATAAATAAATAAAAAAAAAAAAAAAAAAAACGTAGGGTTTGTTTTAACCCCTGAAAGCAACTATGATATGCAAAGCAAACATTTAACTAAAGTAGGAGCCACTATCGAATCTGAAGACGCCGTCTATTATTCTCGGATTGGTCCACTGACAATGGACGTTCAAAAACTGAAAACCGAATTGCCTCCAGCCATTACCCTTCTCGCCGACGAGTTGGCTTCCACCATTTCTAGCATTGAAAAAAATACTTTGTACGTAGATGGAGCTAACGGGAATTTTTATGCGAAGAAAAAGCAAAATAAGGACATAGCTTTCCCATGGCATGCTACTGACGCAGCAACAAACGTGTACTTCGACAAGAATTGTTTATCACAGGATGATCAGAAAATATACTTCAACGCCATGAACAAGCCGATTAGAAATCTAAGTGGACCTACTTTACCTAATGACACTGCTTCTAAGGTTTACATCGACGGGAATTGCTTGATACAAGACGAACAGAAGGCATACTTCAACGCCGCGAAGAAACCAATTAGAAATCTAAGTGAACCAACTTTACCAAATGATGCAGCTAATAAAGTATTCATTGACAAGAATTGCTTGATACATGACGAGCAGAAGGCATACTTCGACGCCGTGAACAAACCAATTAGAAATCTAAGTCAACCAACTTTACCGAGTGATGCAGCTACGAAAAAATTTGTGCTCGAAAATTATTTCACAATAATCAGTTTCTGCATGAAAAGCCCATTGGCTAAAGAAGTCGACTGGTTTGTAAATTCAAGACCATTTTGAAGCTTCTTAAGTACAAGTTCTGGTTTAATTCGTAAAGCAATTTTACACTGCAGCGATCCGAGCATAGAACCGGTTGCTAAATGTACAGCAGGAACGAAAACTTTTTTGATTACTAAAATAAAGGACGAACATTCAACAACCACCATTTTTGACACCCCTTACGTAATAGAAAAAATTCAGCTATTGTAGTACACACACACGAAGATTTTCAAACAGAAGACGTTTATTTTCAGTTAGATTTGCACATAACTTTTTAACTCATTTCATCCTGTCTAAAACAGCTTCGTAATTATGAGTCTTACATAAGTTACTTAGGAAAAATAAACGAAAGTGTCCGCACTAAATCTGGTCAAAGTTTTGTGCACGTTCGTAACTGTATTTAATTCCCTGTCCCAAGTAGTTAACCACGGACTGGGAAGGACCCATATTACCAAAACTATCGAAATAACACGGTTCACCTGCTACGGTGGAATAGGCAACCCAGTGACTCCCGTCTCCATCATGGAAATCTTCCAAGTTTAAGATTCCGTTTTTAACCAATAGACCAAAGTTTTAAAGGAAGTGTGTCTTTACTAAAAATTCCTCAAAATTTTGGAATTTTCATTACCCTAGCCAATGCATTTAAATCAAAGTTTGTTAAAGGTTTATAGAAGTCGATTAAACCTTGGGTGGCTTTAATTGGGCGCAATTTTTTTTTGCTTCGTTTTTTTTTGGTTTTCTCTTCTTCTCTGCATCATTTTCTGCCTTTTTTATGGCAGATATCACCCCCGCTGTTCCTCCCGCCAAGACTCCAAAGCCGGCTAAAATGGGTCCCAGCAATGCCAATGACAAAAAGCCACTTTACTTTTTTCCAGATCTTGTTTTGAGTGCTATATTCTTTTTTATTATTTAATAAACAACTTCCACTTTGCCACTATCCAACTTTATATTCATTTTCCTGTCGCCAATGAGCAGTGCGTGACAGGTAGTATTAGCCAGAACAGCTGATCTAAATTTAAGTTTGACTTGAACATCCACGATTCCCGATTAAAGCCACTCCCGTTGGACTGTTGGACTGTTGGACTGTTTTGAACAATCCAACACCACGAGAGGATAGGCTTTTTGAACTGCAGCAAGCCGAAACTCAAATCATTGATGTCATAACATAGCTGCCAAAATTGCTGCGCCATCCTGCACAGACCAACGTACTCTATAGTAGCAAAAGTAGTACTTAGTTCAAGAAATGGAAAACGTTTGGAAGTTAGAGTGACATGGGTATCTTGCAGACTGCAGTGGTCGAACACGGCCAGGTTTTTAACTAAAGCGTCCTGCCTGTTAGTTTGAAAAGCTAGAACTATCCATCTAGGTTTCTCGACCGCAGCAGTAGTCATCACTTGCCAGGTAAAGTTTGTATTTTGTGGGAGTACTCAGCTGTCATAGTGCCAGTGCCTAAATCCTAAATCCACGGTCGCTCCGTGGTCGATGAAATTGTAGAGTTTAAGTTTTTGCTCGTCCGAAGAGTGACATGTGGTATGTGCCAACTGATGCTATTCAGAACGACTTTGCCATTGGCTTTTTTCGCGGCTGTGAAGATGGCATTCTTATTGCTTGATTGCATAAGTGTGAGCACATGTTTAGTTCCGTAAATAAGCTTATCATAATTTTCGAAAAACCCCATGACGTGTTTCCTTGGGAAGGCAAAGGTAAATATTCCTTTGGGAGTTGTTTCAACGATGATGGATGCGTACCGCTCTTTGAAACCCAAGTTGTTGGTTAGTACAACATCGACGGAAGGCGTACTATCCATTGCCCAGCACTCACTGAGCAAAGCCGGTTGTTCCGCTGAGCCGTAGGTAAGCAGTCCTTTCATTAAGGTCCCGAAGCCTGGATAATTTAACTTATCCACTTGTTTATCACCTAGATGGTATTTGATATTAGAAAACAGGAACATGGGAGCATGATTAATCAGAATGACAACATCGGCGTCCGCGTATGCTGAGTCATCGTCTTTCAGCAATCTCCCTTTAATCAGGACGTAACTGTTGGCCACGTGCAGAAACAAATCTTGGTTTTCGACGTGTATGCAGATTTCTGAATTTATATTATTGAGATTCGTGCCAAAAATAGGATTGTATTCTTGTTAGGTGTAAGTTTCGACTGACGAATCGTACACCAGAGGTTCGTTAATTTTTAGGTAATCTTCTACTACGCTCATTTTCTGGTGTTGTTATAAATTTAATAAAATCTTTGTTTCTTGGTGTCAAACTGTTTTTTCTTTATTATTATTCAAATTAGGAATTTTCCCTTTTTTCCAAAGACGAGCATTTTTTTCTCCTTTTTTAAGTTGTAGATCTTAAATGAAGTCTCACCGTCAATGTTTCTCCATTCAGATCCAATGGCTCGTTGGTCTGTGATATGAGCCAGACTCAGATACTTTTTTATCATGTTAGCAGTAACTGGGAGATAAATTAAATTATGAGGAGATTCTATGATTTTAAAACCGGGAGGGGAATTGGGATAAAAAGAATATAAAGTTGGCTGGGTGTCGTGTTTTAGGGAAGAATTGCCTATGAAACCAGTGTGTACGAAAATTTTATTGACGGGCTTAATGTCTACTGTATTTTGACTTTCTTGGGTTTATAAATAAGATCCCAATTCAAACCCTAAGACTCGAGCTAAACTCTTGTTGCCGGAAAAGGATATTCCGTAGTTCGGATCGGTAATTAACAAGTCGATTCTTAAAGTGTTTAGATTTGGAAGAATAGAAATTGCTTCTTTGTTGTGGCCATTTGCCTGGAAGTGATAATTAGTTTTTTCCAGGTTGCACCGGCATCAGTTGTGTACTTAATTTCGTTATTTTTTGAAGTTATATTGTGTATACTGTTTTAAGTATCTAAATTAACTAAAGCCAATTCGTAATTTTTCAGGAGTTAAATGAATGGGTGTGTTTAGACAAATGTTCAAGTCAGAGTTTTTACCAGTGAGAATGATTGAAAAGGAATCCATTTCATTTTTATCCCATCTTAAAAAAAAAATCAAAATTATTTTGAGTTTAAAAAACTCCGTAGATTTAAATTTTTTTTAAATTGGTTAAAAAGACTAATTTTTTTTAAATTTTAAATTTGTTTAATTTTTTAACCCCCAATAGGGGGTTAAAACCACACCCCACTAGGGGAGTTACTGCCAACCCACACAAGGGGAGTTCCTCCTCCAGGGGAGTTACTACAACATGTACCTATTGGGGTGAGTTCCCTAATCATATGGTGCATGTAGCCCTTCCCAACCACACCAAGGCTCTGGGAGGCCGTGTTGTTCAGTCCAGAACTTCACCTGGACTGCCTTTTATTCGCTCTGGATCTATTTATATAGATAAAAAATTACCCACAATGCATCATTTTTTACCCTTTGTCATGATTGGTTGGATTCCCTGGACCATACCCAGTTTCTATCCAATTAGGGAAAGGCAGGATAGGATTCCCCGCTCAAGTAAACCTTCCACTCAAGTAAACCTAGTCAGTTGGAAGATTTACTTGAAGGGGAGGTTTACTTGTGAAGGTCAATGGTCGGGAGGTTTACTTGAGTGTGAGGTTTCCTTGAGTGGGGTACGTTTACTTGAAGGGGATGTTTACTTATGAAGGTCAAGGGTCGGGAGGTTTATTTTCAGTGGGAGGTTTACTTGAGTGGAAGGTTTCCTTGAGTGAGGTAGGCTTACTTGAGTGGGGGGTTTCCTTGAGTGTGGGAGGTTTACTTGAGGTCAAGGGTCGAGAGATCAGAGGTCAAAGTTCGAGAGGTTTATTTGAAGGTCAAAGGTCAAATGGGGTATGTTGCTCAATATCGCATTTGTACACTACTGACAGGGGCAGATCTCTCCAAACGTCGTTCTCAGTAAAATATCTGTCAAAAAATGTTTGTTGCTGCCACAGGTGTTTGACGAAATTCGAGCTTCTTCATTTTAAAAAAATAGGTCATTCAGCTAATTCCCTTCTAGCACAAAATATCTTCAAACAATAATGTATGCAATGAAAATTGTTTAAGTAATGAAGCAATCTTTCAAGTAAAATTACATAAACTGCAGTCAGTTTTACCCTCTAGCATTCGTTGCACTGCCCTAATCTGACTTAACTTCATTTTCCATTGCTTAATATGTAAGGCACGTCGCAACATAGTGGCAGCATGGGTGTTAAAACTTAGAAGAATGTAGCAAAGTGCTACAATCCAAGTCGAAACTTTAACCGAATTTGAACTTTTATTCTTATCGAGTTGTAAAACGAACTAAAATGCATTCGTATAAAACTAGTCTTTTTACAACTCATTATTTGACTTGCCAAACTAACCATTGAATTTAGTAGTTAAACAAATCAAAGTTTTATCACGTCGTGAAGAACTAAGCGTGCACGGTACAGGGTTGCTTATTTTGTGTGGAGGACGATCTTCAATAATGAATGGAATAAAGGCCACAAAGCAGCATGAAAACTCAACTCAGATTCAAGTTAATTCTAGTGTTCAGAATTTAAAAACAATTTTAAATTAAGATTTTGCCACAATTATTTAAATTCACGGAAATCACAGAGCAAGGTTTAGCAACCCTCAATACATAGTTCCACAAACTCACAAGATAAAAGAATCCTTAAGTTAATCTAATGAATGTGACGAGGCTTCGTTGAAGGCGTATGACTATGACAGAAGGGGACTTTAATCCCGATTTCATAATACTGAAGAAATCAAAGTTAGTGTGTATAGACAGTAATATGACTATAATTTCTGAAATATTTCAAATTAATTCTTACGTCTGAGTGTTGGATAAGAAAACCCAGGATTAAATCTCTTTTGGGCGTACAAAAAGTCGATACATTTCAAAATGTTTCAAAAACGAGATAACAATGTTATCTCTGGTGATTTTTACATAAGTAAATTGTTCATGGCATACATTAAGTATGCAATGAAAATTTTAAAGTAATGAAGTAATCTTTCAAGTAAAATTACATAAACTGCAGCAGGTTTTACCTTCTAGCATTCGTTGCACTGCCCTGATCAGAGTTACTTCATTTTCCATTGCTTAATCCGTAAGGCACGCCTCAACATACTGGCAGCATGAGGGTTTAAACTTAAAAGAATGTAGCAAAGCGCTACGTTCCAACTGGAAACTTTAACGAAAATTTCAACATTTATTCTTATTGAGTCGTGAAACGAACTAAAATGCATTCATAAAGAACTAGTTTTTTTACAACCGGGTATATTTTTGAAGTGAAAAACAATAATCGAACTACTACAGATTTTTTGAGAATACACAATAAAACACACATGAGATTTGCGAGAATAAGAATTATATTTCATTTTTATTCAGTAGTAATATACAATCGAAATAGCCTATCAGAACACATCGTTAAGAACACAGTCACTCTGATTGCAATATGTAAAACTGGAAGCATTGCTTCCAAACGGTTTTCGCTAAAGCGAGCAGGTGGAATTTTTTGGCTAGATCACAACTTATAATTAGCTGTTACTACAAAATATAAAGTTAAATCTTTGGTGCAAGTTTGCTTGTTCTTGAAACATGTTTGTCTGTTAGGAATTTCTATTTTTGGAATGCGATGTCGCATGGTTGTGATCATGAAAAAATTGCAAAACTGTAAAGAATACAGATCATTCCACTGCTGGAGATTTTGACCTTTCTCCTTCGCTATCACATCCAGATCTGTATTTCTTAATTTTCCATTAAGTAATTAATTATCTGTGTTTTATAAACAGCACAAAAAAGCAGTTTGTTCATGTAATAAGGTTATGGCAGAGAATTAGCTAAAATTTGGTTTTTCCTTCTCTTATAGGCAGCCACCTTTGAAAAAGATGTACATAGGAAGGGATACACTTGAATCAGGGCATCAATCTTAATACAGAATGCTTGCCTCATAGTAATTCGTAGTGCTTAGTGCATCAATAAAATATAGGACAGAATCAAACCAAGAGGAGGGAAAGAACGTAAAATGTGACATACACCTTTTCCATAGGCTGTGTAGAAGTGTGATAGTAAAGAAAATCCAAAGATATGGGAGCAATGTTGAAGATATCAAAGAAGCTGAGCCAGCATGTAGGCCTATGCGACACAAACTGTAAGTACACGATCGTACTTCTATTTAAATAAATAAGCCGGGCTGTGAGATGATCTTCGTTTAATTGAAGGAGAAATCTAAGTTGATAAACGATAGTAGGCTTTGTTGGGAACTGGAGCGAGAGACCTAGAATTGTACCTAACTCAGACACGTTTCAACATAAAACCGCGGCACAAAAAAACCATGCAGAAGGAGTATGTAAAATTTTTTTTACAAAAAAAAAACAAAAAACTTTCATTCAGGTTAGTTTTTGCTGTGTGGATCTACTACTTCAGATAAGCAAGCAACAATAGTCAGTCATGCTCTGAGATGATATCAAGATTCAGTAATGTTAATGGCCAGTCTACAATAATAAAAACATTACATTTTGATTTATAAGTATCTGGACCTGAAACACATAAGATCACGAGAAATGTATCAAAACAGAAAACAAAATTTGCCTTCTCTTAAGCTTGTTGCCCCTGCCTTTTTCACAAAATGCCTTTTTTGTAAAAAGAAAGTGATCTATTTGTTTGTGCCGACATTTGCTGGTGAGGCGATGCCTGAAAAAAAATGCCAAAATGCTTGAATAAGGCTTAAAATAGGCATGACAGGCCTGAAAATGGCCAAAAGACAGGGGCAGAAAAATGTAAAGAGAGAGCAAAAAACTTCCCCAGAAAAAAATGATTACTAAAAGTTACTGTGCCCTTTACTAAAAGTTGCTCCTGACTTCTCGGGGGTCTGTGCATGCTACTGAAATGGCCATTGTTAAATATATATTAAACCATCAACATCTTTAGATACTGAGCTAACCAAACTTATTATGCATACCTAAAGGTTGATAAAGAGCTAGCAGAGACCTCTGACAGACAGCGCCACACTCTAGTAACCCTATTCGAAGAAATGACAGGCCCTGTGAAAAGGGTTGTAGCGAGTTTAAACAAGTGACCCTTAGTTGTAACGTAGCCCCAGGTGAAGAAGCTTGCTAGATAGATATCTATCAAGTAAAATTGAATAATTGAAACACATGTCTGCTTTAAGGCAGTAGAGGAAAAGGTAGGTGCTTGTCACACTTGAACTAGGCCCACTGGTAACTGGAACTCAGAGGGAGCTTGATGAGTTAACTCAGTGGGACTTACTGGAAGGTTCATGGCGACTTATGCTTCCAATTACGTGCCTATTGACGTCATATCCTCTTTGGCATCATTTACCGTCAGCCATGACACTTAAAATCCATTTTCTGTTTCGATTTATGGTTCCTGACTAATGACATCATATCCCCTGTGACATCATTTCAAATCAAACATGACACATAAAAAACATTGTTTGGTAGTTTTTGTCTCTTAGTCTTAATATACGCACATTCTAAGAAGAAAACTGCAATAAAACTGAACAGTTAAAATGAAGAAAAACTGAACTCAATGAAAGGTTACGTGATACTATCATGAGTCAACAAACAGATAAACAAACGGACGTATTTTCGTGTCAACAATGAGATTATGAGTTGTATTGTAATACAAACAAGAATTTCATAAAGAAATACATTAACTGCTTATACAAAAAATCGCAACGTGCAAAAAATCGCAACATTCTTATTTTCATAGACGAAAGACAAAGCTCTCTATTGGGTTGTTCCGATAGGCGGGTTGTTATTGTCAGTTTCGTGTGGTCTTGTGTGGTTTTGTTGTTATTGTCAGTAAGGTTAGGTTAGGTAAGTTTGGGATTTTGCATTTTCATACTGAGGGAGTTAACTGGTTGAGGTTTGGCATTTCATACTGGGGCATTTCATAATTGGTTAGGTTATGTTAATGATGATTTCCGCTATTTGGGATCAATTTGTAGTGCCTTCCGTGAAAATTAAAGGCCGGTTTTTTTCTCTTTTTTCGAATTTCGGGCCATTTGCGTAAAGGATTCATGGGAAGAAAACGGGCTCTTGTCCGATTTTTTTAATGGACTAAGAATTAGCTTCTGAGTAATGTTTTCCTCTTCCTTTTGGGGGGCAAACGCACCGTTTGGCCATGATGAATGTCCAAAGTTAGCACCACGCCTCCCCAGAAAGCATGAAACTGGGCGAAAGTCGGGCAAGTAAAACACCAAACCCCAACCAGTTCATTACTGCAAGTGAAATGCCGAAGCCGGTTGCTAACGTAATCGACAATAACAACAAAACCACGCGAAACTGACAATAACAACCCACCTATCTGAACTGTTTACGGGGAAAAAATATCATCTGAGAACATGGGGAAAAACGGCCTCTCGTCCGTCAGCGCAAAGAGTGCGGATTTCAATAATTTCTGACGGCCTAACGAAGACTTTGCTCCAAACATTTTATGCGAAAATGTTGTTCAGTTGATCATTTTACGTCATTCTAGCCCATCAAGAGATCAATCGGTGAGGAGCACTTTTTCTCCCCATAAGCCGCGTAAAGTAAACTTTTGTTCCCTCTATTGTTTATTTTACTATCGAAAGTGATCGTGGAATGATTTTATAATTATGCCTTTATTCCGTTAGCCACGCACCTAGTATGCACTACCCCGTTGTCTCACACGTTTGTCAAATTGATTATACTACAACAAACTGTTACACTAAATAATCGATTATACAATAATTACCTGATTAACAGAAGCCACATAACTACACGAATTGCCAATACGCATAGAATCCTAGGATGCCTTCCCGGCGAACCGCAAAGTAGCCGCCATTTTTTTCCATTGGTTTGCCAATAACCGAACGACAGATAGAATTCCGTTTTCCGTGCTTGTTGTCAAAACCTGAAATAAGCTATGTCATTTCCGGGTTCAACTTTTTTTCATACAGAAACATAATTGCAAAAATTGTTAGTCAAGGACCTACAACCCTTCATATGCAAACGATTTAGCCACAAACTGTTCAATAACAACGCCTACATTTTGCTGGCATATCTTCTAATCGAAATCATGAAAAATCGACTAATATATCAGTCACTTCCGGCCATACGGTAAAGGTGATAGGCACGACCCGTTCAAATAAACGACTGGAATGGGACGTAACGTCATTTAACAATAGCTCACGATGCAAGCCCCTTTACTCCTCGACTGTATTTCAATTACTGCTTTATGCATTACATGCATAAGTAGTTAAAAACTGTTGCATCAATCCGCCATTTGTAGTCTTGTGCGCTTAAACAAATTTTTTTGGTAATATTACAATTTACAAACAAAAACGTCAAGTGTGCTGTAAAAAAGTGGGTATATGATTGAAGTTTCACTTTACTTGTTAAAAATTTACACGGATAAAAAATGATAATTTTTAATTGAAATAATCAAGTGTACAATCGAGAAAATTGCATCTGTTAAACTACTGTTGTGCTTTACATTGTAAATATATGATTGGTAAAGCATAACAGCACCTAAACAGATGTAATTTTCTCAATTGTACATTTGATTATTTAAATTTAAAATTATAATTTTTAATCCGTGTACATTTTAACAAGTAAAGTTAAACTTCAATCATATAACCCCTTTTTTACAACACACTAGACGTTTTTGTTTGTAATCCGAGTACCTTTTTTACAGCTATGGCATCGCGTTACAAAGGTTTATGCATGCAGTCGCTTGTTGCTGGCCACTTTGAAACAATTCAACTCAGCTCTGAAAGCCTGCATCTAGTAAATAAATACTCCATTCTATCGTTTTATCCTTCAAGAATCAACTTTTTAGCAAAGTCACAACAAGTGCACGAATAATAGATTTGGATTTTGCTGGGTGGCATTGTTCCCTAATTACAGTGGTTAAAACAATGTAAAACAATCAAATTGATCTTTCAGGTCCCGTAACTCCGGAATGGCTCGACCAATCGAAAAAGTGGTCTCTGTGAGGGTGAAGGCCTCTGGCTTAGATCATATTTCAGATTTTAGGTAGGTGGAGTAGTTTTTTTCTGAAACCGTGTCACACAAGAACAAGAAGAGCAACAACAACAAGAAGTGAACAGTTTCCAAATTTACGTGTGGCTCCCTACTTTTACTCTTGCACGGAATTACGTAAAAATTGGTAAAAATATGTCTTCCATGCATATCTACTGTCTGGCCAAGTTTGGTCGAAATATGTTGAATAAGCACGGAGACATTAATAGTTTTAGTTTTGCTGTAGAGAGGACTACAATCATATATATATATATATATATATATATATATATATATATATATATATACGCCGTAAAGCTTCTGCTTGCAATTTGCTCGAAACTAAAAGACGAATGCTTACATTTCAAACATTGCAAACAATTCACTAGTCGCAACATTCTGTAAACACTTTTCTTGATGCCCTTATTGACTTTCTTAGACTGCTCACCAAATAACAAGGTATTCATACATTTTTTACTTTTGGCCTATGAAAAAGAAAATAGTACTTGTCGGAAGTTGATCCTTGTATTTGCAGGGTGTTTGTTTTAACTGTACAAAGGGTGATCTACCGGGTTATTGCTAGTATTGTAGTGGTGAATATCAGCTACCATATCACCGTACAAGTTGGGTATATTGATGTGATATCTTTGAACCCTATTTACAGTTCATTTTTCGTAATAAAAATGGCACCTGTCCTAATACGGCAAATCCAACAAACAAGGAACGGTCTAGGTTACTTTTCTACGGAGCAATTTGAACATGGTTAGATCAGGAGCAAAAATATCAAAATAGCTAACAGTTGGTTGTCACGTAACTTTGAAAAATTGAGTTTCATCATTCATCAGTTTATATTTACCTGTTTCATTACGTTTTGACAACTCTAACCAATTATAATGTTACATATTGCCTTGTACGTGTTATGTTCAAAGTCTGTAGTAGCTGTAACATGCTTTGCTGTATTGTAACCTATGCAAGGTTGTATGAAAACCTTTTTGGCGAACTGAATGCGTTTGTGTAGTTTTGTCATTACCAACTCCTGTTGCATGTAATAAAGAAGATTCTCATAATAACACATATATATCTCTTTTCATGGAATAAGGGAATAATATGTTACCTATGATGTGAGTGACTTGCTAAGCAGCCAAGTTTTTGTTAAAGGGGGACTGCATGTCTTTAGTTGTTGAGATGTATTCTGGGGCTAAGGGAAAGTCGAAGGATAGTTGTGTAAGCAAGCAAGCTAGGCATTCTAAATCAAAAACTACGATGTAACTTAAAGCAGACATCACAGGTATTGACGATAACTTAGCCCCCAAACTTCCGCCACAGTTGGCCAAAGAAAATTTGTATAGGGTGCAGGCATGGATAAACATAGACTAAACAGATTGTTGGCATCCAAATAAATCATGGAGCTAGTATATTTATTAAGATTGAAGTCAAGCAACAATGGAATGTTTTGTTTTGCATAACGGTTCGATATAATAGATACCATATTGGATGACTAATTCTAGCATTAGATTCATGTCTATGTCAGTCAATAACTTTCACTTTTTACACGTCATGCATAACGTAACATGCCATGATAAACCAGGAAATGTGAAGAAGTGGGTGAGGGTCAAGTGATACCGCAATAAACAGAGTTTATGAAAGCTCCAAACAGTCAGCTAATATACAGACATCAACCGTGGTGTACAAATCGTTGTAGCCACCTAAAGAAGTACACCTAATTTCGTCCCATACAACACCAATACAATCGTAATCTGGTTCTGAGCTATCATCACCAATTAACTCTGAATACAAATCCTCTTTTGGTGGTCATGATTTTTTGGCAAATTTATTGAAACTGTGTCATCTTCGTATCGATATAAACCTTTGGGAAGACTTGATGTAAGTGGGAATATCTTTTTAGTACAGGATACAATCGATTGTCTCAACGAGGTTATTCAATGGTGATGCTAAAAACTGATAGGAATCAAGAAACTAAAATATATTCCCGAATCTTACAGAACGTTACTGTTCTGAGGAAGCTTATGTATTCTCCTTACCAAAATAGTGTAAAGCCAAGGTTTCCAAATGCATCTGATAGTCCCGGAAATTGAGTAGAAAATTTGGTTGTGCTATGGCATTCAATTCCTGGAATTATTTGCAATCTTGGGATTTCAAGATTCATTTCTCTCAATCCCTGGATGCTGGGATTAATCCCGAAACTTTGGCATTCTTTGTATGACTACCACTGTTTAAAAACCTACACAGAAGTTTGCTTTCAATGACTTAATTGTTTAAGATGTACACAAGATGAAACTGAAGTAACCAAAGAAACCAGTTAGTGATAGGCCTATGTCCTTTGTTATTTGAAATGCTCAACAATTTTTAATATTTCGTATCAATGAGAATTTGCTGATTTCTTAATATTTAATCTAGTTGTTATATTTTCCGCATTCTGTAGGATGTACTACAGTTACTGAAGCCCGGTGACTAGCCTCGGACAACTGAAAAAAGGTCACAATGGAAGATGGACACATGTAGGAGGCAGGCTTAAACCCCTAACTATAATGATTATTAATCTTTCAATGTGTATGCGTGGTAATTCCTGCATTCTACTTAAGATCGTCGTTTCATTAGCTAACCAAATTAGGGAGAAACAATAGAGCTCGTAGTCACGTGGAAATTACAACTGTGAACATGCACAAATAAAAAAGGGATTACAGTCCACCCGAACAAAACGAACTATAATTTGAACTCCAATTACAAGGAACAAGGATGGTTGTTGATGACGGGTTATGTAGGAAGTAAACACAATTTGTTTTTGAAATGTGTGCTTAGTTTGTGTATTACACGAGCATTTCTTTTTTTTTATTGTCTGTGTTTGTTGTTTTATTTTTATGTGTGTTTATGAGTGGCTACTTGCGTATTTTGTGCTTGCATTTATACGTTTTGAAATATGCATAATCCGTATTAAGATTTTCTTGTGTTTGTTTTTTCGGTTCCTTTTTTAGTTTTTTGCTTCATGTGAGTGATTACGAGTTCATTTTATGTGTGTATTTCTATTTGTGCAGTTTTATAGGCGTTCTGCTGTTTATGGCATTTGTTTTGTATGTCTTTCTGGGTTTAGGTTTTAAGAATGTTTCACCGTGTGTTTATGTTTGTATTTTGTGTGTATTTTTATGTATGAAATACCTATATGTTTCATTCCTTTAATTGGTGATGTACATAGGCGTGTGTATGGAGGCTCGTATCAAAATCCTTGTTTATAGCATTAGATTTAAAATTATAATTTGTTTTGTTTGCCTTAACTCTAATCCGTTTTTTATTTGTGCATGTAAGAGCTTGTAAGAGCTTGTAAGAGCTTGTAAGAGCTTAAATGTCAAAGCCTTTTTTTATTCAGTTAATTTGTTGCCTTTTTTTGCTTTCTTTTTATTGTGATTGGATTTGGTTTAGTGTACGTCCATTCACCACCCTATTTTATTTGGAAAAAAGGAACATTAGAGAGACGTATTTGTGTGCATTTTTCGCTCATACTGTGTGATTTGCCTATTATATGATGAAAACACACTGTCGTGTGTCAGGTTTTAGAATAGTGTTATCTCTATTCATAGTTGATTCTCCATTTTTTGTTAGTTGTTACCGGCATTTTTCACTTTCTTTTTATTGTCATTGGAACGGTCTGGATTGTCATGTGTGTGTCCATTCTCTGTCCCATTTTCTTTGTAGAAAAGGAGGATTAGAAATTATATTTATGTCCATGCTCCATCTGTGCTTTTTCCACATGTTCTTTACTTGATGGCAACACATTAGCATGTGCCTAGATTTAGCACGTGTCAGCACGATTCATGATTGATTCATAGTTGATTTTATTTTTTTTTATTACAGGGCGCCAAGCCTTTTGCCCTATAACTAAACTAAATACAACCAGACTGAACTATAGTAACATCCCGACGCTCCACAAACTGAACACACTGCACTCTCCTCGCTCTGGCAATCAAATCAAGTCACACACAAAGGCCTTGACACCAAAAAGTCTCCAGAGCCAAATGCAAGAAGTGTACCTACAGATAGAATTGCCCAACCAAGATGCACATCAGACAGGAGACCACAGGAGGACTATGCAAACATCAACACAGGCAGGCAGTGAAACGAACGACCCGTCACTGTTCCCTCCCGCTCCTTGTTCCGTAATCCCTGTATCCAAACTCAGAGAGCCTCACAACTGGAACTGACCGTCCGCACCAAAGTCACACAGTCACTACTAGAAAACACAACACCCTTCGTAATCGTGAAATCACTCTCGCTCCCATTGCAACCACTACGCCTACGAACCCATGCAACAGAAACGTCTGACACCTGAGTGGCCAACCACAATTTCTAGCCAACAGTAAAAACCACAGGGTCGCCGACATCCATAATCGCAATAGAACGGCAGAAAACAAACTGACATGCCAAAGAGTCTGTACGAATCGTGTACGAAACTGGCGATCCAGAGCCACATAAAAGAGCCACAGAAATGGCAGCGAATTCATAAGTGTTTGTTTATGTGTATATAGGCACGTGTTAAATGCTGCCTATGGATGTTTCCTTTTCGCCGTGTCAATCTGGCTCAGCGGTGGGACCTTGGCCGTTGGTTCCAAAGGTCCTGGGTTCGATTCCCCGCTCAAGCAGTCTGACATATAAGTCCAAAAGGCAACGTAAATAGGTTTGCTTCTGTATTTAAACTAAAATCGGGGTCAAGCGTGGACCAACGCGAACAGGTAGGTGGCCGAATCACTACCACGCGATGCTTGACCCCTGCCCCAAAGAGAAATAGTGCGCATGTAAAAACGTTTTTAATTAGTTATTAATAGCTAATCGCCCAAAACAAACTTTCATATGAATAATGTGGATTAGTAAGCCTGATTACAGCGACACAAATTACTCATACACTGCAGTTCATTAAAACCCAAAATATTGCGTTTTTCTCCGCCAATCGACCAAAATCAAGATGGCTGCTTCCTCTCCGGTCACGTTTTTCAAGCGTCAGGCTGCAGGAAAGGATTTGACAAGCTCTCAGAAACAGACGGTTTTGAATGTGTACAGCAAACTTCGGCAAAAGGATCCATTTAAAAGCGTGAAGACCATTGTAGCTGAAACAGCAGAATTAACTGGAATTTCGAAGACTTCCATCTTCAGTATAAAGGTCGAGTTCCGTTTAAGTGCGGGCCACTTGACCACTCCCGGGAAAAGGCGTCCTGGCTCCGTCGGTAAACGATCGCGGCTGAAAATTTACGACGACTTCACGCAGTCAGCAATCCGAAGAAAGGTGCACAATTTTTTTTTGAACAACGAAATTCCCACAGTTAAGAAGGTAAGAGAAGCAGTGAATGCTGATGATAGCCTACCAAATTTTGGAATGACGTCCATGAAAGGCATGTTGAAAGATTTGAATTTTGTGTTTCGCAAACACAGCCGAAATTCGTTACTTATTGAACGGGATGACATCGTGTTGTGGCGCAGACGGTATCTACGGGCAATTAGACAACATCGAGATTCAAAACGAACAATTTATTTTCTGAATGAAACTTGGGTGAATGCTGGCCACACCAAATCAAAAGTATGGGAAGATTCAACTGTAAAAAGTAGCAAGCAAGCGTTTTTAGAAGGATTAACGACAGGTTTAAAGGCACCGAGTGGAAA